>PVKS010002388.1:0-67237 GCA_004027875.1 Aplodontia rufa | reverse complement strand
AGAACAATGTTCATTTTTCTCATTAATATATGGTCTGGGCAGGATTCACCAAGGAGAGCTCATTTCCTCGGCTGGTCTGGTTGGAGGGCTGGAATCATCTGAAGCCTTTGCTCATTCATGGTGGGCATCTGGTCTGCAAGGACTGAACAACTGCCTCTTTCTCCTTCTGTATAGACTCTCTGAAATGGTGGCTTCACCATTTGGATCTGGTGACTCCAGATCCAAAGTCATGGAGAGAGAGAGTAGGACAGAGGATGCCTTGTGGCCTAGCTTCTGAAGCCATGCAGTATCTCTTCTGCCATGGTCTATTGGTTGAGGTACTTGCAGTGGTCTACTCAGGTTCAGGAAGAGGGGACATAGACTGCTCTACGTGATGGAGAGGTGTCTGTTTCTCACTTACCACAAGAACATGTGGGATGTGATGTGTGGCTGTGGTTCTCCTTGGAAAATATAATCTGCTGCATGTGTTGACTCTGCTCTTGCTAAATAGGCTCATTCAGGGCCTGTGTAGTTTAGTGAGTCCCTTTATCCTCAGTGTGATTAATGAATTTGCAGATGTTAAAAAAGCTGAACTTAAACAGTTTTGGGGTGGAACTTGAACTGTGTTTACTCAGAGCCATGTAAATATGTGATGGGGAGCGGCTGGCAAAGCCTTACCTCATCATGGAGGAATAATACATAGATGAGTTTTTTCTTTAGAAGGGAACAAGTCCTTAGTCTTTGTCCAGAAGTTTAGGCAACATTGCAAAGTACATAGTCACTGCAAGTTTTTTTTTTTTTTGGACAATCGTTTAATAGGATCTGACATGCCCTAGGTTTATGAATAAGACTAACAAAATCCTATTTTTGTGGAACTTAGATTCATGTTGAAAAGACAGACAGTAAATAAGAAATGGATAGGAATGGATAAGAATTTCAGATAGTCAGAAGATTCTTTGGTAAATGGATGGGGAGAGCCCATGGCATGTGGTGGTTACCAGGATGCCATGGGAGCCTACTTTGGCCCACATAGATTCATCTGAAAAGACATGGGAGGGGTTTTACTTAGCCCTCTTGTATGCTCCATTCATAAGCTGATGTACTTCATTCATAAACTGAGATTAAGTTGTCAGGAAATAAGCATGGACTTGTTAAAAAAAAACTAGAGTTGGATTAACCATCCCTTCAATACCCACTACCAGTTTTTTCTCCCTCCCTTCCTCCTCCAAAGAAAGCTTCAACAGAGGTAATGCAGGAAAGTAAGAAGTATTACATTTACATAGTAGGTGGTAAACACACACACCATTTATTTTTCTTGACTGAAAGTATGAAAGATATAAGAAATTTCATAAATTCATGAATACTTAATTTGTAACAGGTTATTTAGGGGATTAGTAGTATTAAGATAGGTTTCTCATCATTTAAGGCTATACTACATTTTACATGTGATTTTCCTTTCATCATCTGAAACCATCCACACAATAAGTACTGTGTGCCTTCTTATATTAGCCTCTAGGGAATGAAGATAAAATAGTAATCAGGGTCCCCACTTTCCTTTAGGCAAACAAAAAAGAAAACAACGTAACATGCTAACCATAAGCCATAAAAATGGCCAGGAAGGAAACAAATCCTAGGTGACAGGGCGGGTCTGACTTCGGATGAGGTGTCAAGGATGGCCTCTGAGGAGATGACCACAGGTGCCAGATATCATGGTGTTAAGCCAGACACCGAGACTATAAGATGTGTCAGACCAAATCAACACTGTGACTAAGGAATGATTGGATGGGAGCTGGGATCTCTGGTGGTTCCTGCAGTCTATCAAGTTCTTGTAGCCTTGAAGTTCAATAGGAACATTTTTCACTGGCTGGTGTGGTCCAGGTGAGTGAAGGCAACTCTGCAAGGCTCCCCAGCCTCTGAGCCCCAGATCTGATGGAAACTATAGTTCCCCCGCTCCGCTCAGCTTAAAGCTTGTCCTGTGAGTGCTTGGAAGCAAGAGCTATCAGAAGCCTGACTTCATTGTGGCTCCTATTTTTGTTGGATGGTAGTTGCTAAGCAACAGATCCCTCTGTTGGAGCAGAGGAGATGGTGGAGCAAAGAAGGTGGAGGCAATTAGAGCAGAGGAGTGCTTGAGTTGTGTTGAGGGACAGCTTCTAGGAACAAAAATCCATAGAGAGTTTTGTTTTCAGGTGGTCTGATTGCAAAATCTTCCACATTTCATTGTGTCTACCCATGTCCACCTCTCTTGTGATTTCTGCTGTTGGTTTGGGGGATTTGTAGACTTTTCCTAGTTTGGTAAGAGCCATGGGTACTTAAGGTCTGGTGGTAATTACTGGATGAAGCAAGATGGCTTGGTGTATGAGAGTGCATTTTCCCTTATACAGCTCTTCAGGGGGGAAAGGGCTTTTAAATGGGAACATTTGGTTCAGATTATTTTGATTTGTGTTAATGGGTTGGTTCCAAAGTCATGACTTGCTTTGGGAAATCTAATGGAGAACATTTGCAGGATGTTGTATATTTGCTTTTTTTTCAAGTGATATTTCCCTACATTCTCCTGTGGTCACCTTTCCTTATGGTATAGATATTCCACTAACATTTCAAGAATTTTTTTGTCTTCTGAGAGGCATCTTCTCTTGAAATGGTTCTTGAAAAAAGGGGTAAATGGAGTGTTCCAGGTGTGTCGGTGTGTGGGACAGGAGGTCATACCCCTGTTCTCTTTACCAGTATTCACCTTGCATGTACTTTGTCATTTATGCCTTGTCTTGAGTGCTTCTAAGCACAGCTGGCCTCTGGGTTGGTATAGTTTATCTTGGGTTCCACCTCAGCACGAGAAATCTTTTGAATTAAGATAGACTGGAATAAGTTAGTTTTATATTTCTG
The DNA here is from genome assembly GCA_004027875.1 of Aplodontia rufa. Taxonomy (NCBI): domain Eukaryota; kingdom Metazoa; phylum Chordata; class Mammalia; order Rodentia; family Aplodontiidae; genus Aplodontia; species Aplodontia rufa. The sequence goes on along the minus strand of PVKS010002388.1, from coordinate 64,381 downwards.
GAAGACTAGAGGAAAAACATACCTAGAAGTTGCATGGAGGGAACCCAGTAGATCTGAAAGTGCATAGTAGTGGAACATGTGATTTAGAAATCCTTCTTTGAGGGCTGGAGCAGTGGCTCGGTGCTTGCCTGGCATGCACAAGTACACGGGTTCAAACCCTAGCACCCATGTACACAACTAAGTGTCAGAGCAATGAAAGTCATGTGAAAAACTCAATAAAAATTGATTCTCTCAGTCTCTCTTTCTCTCTCTCACTGTTCTTCTCTCTTAAAAAAAAAAAAAAAAAAGAAATTTGTCTTTGTCTCATCCGAGTCCTGTGGCCTCGGGTGGGCTGCCTGGCTTTCCCAGGCCAATTTATTATCCATAAAATTCCCTCAAAGTTTTGTTTTGAGGATTATATGAGATAATATATTTTAAAAAGGCTTAGCACATAGTATAATTGTTTAATAAATAGATGACAGCAATTATTGTTAATAATTGTTTTATGTGTGGAGACTTTGTAGATTATACTAGAGCTGCGTAATTCTAGCTGTGAAGAGTGGGACAAACTTGCAAAAATTACCTTCTTTGAAGAATGACATCAATTAGATGGATTTCTTGTGGGAGTGAAGGGACTATAAATCATCAAAGGCCACCCCAAAACTTTGTGGTCCACTAAACCCAGCTTCTTCATCTCTTGGCTTATCTGTCCTAGAGGTAAACCTGTCTCACCTTTACAACTTCTTCTACATATTTTCTGGGTTTCCCTCTGTATCTGGAGAAGTTGTCTATGAATATTCCCTATCTCTGTAATCACTCTGGATGTTTCCAAGACCTCTCGGCACCTCGGGTGATGTTGGAGAGTTGGCTCTGGGACCTAGGCATGAGCCCAAGTCTTGCTGGCGGCTGTTGCTCCTGCTGCTGCTGCTGGCTTCCCGAGTGTGCAGCTGGGGGCAATTGTATGCTCACTCCTGGAGCCAAACTGAGGCCTCTGTCTCCCCAGCATTTGAGTGGCATTCAGGGGTGCAGGGAGATGAGCTCAGTGAAGCAACGAGTGTGAAGTTCATGGATGTAAGGATGATGCTTTTGATTCCTAGGCCATGCCATTTTGCTGAATTGTAAGAATAACAATGATACCTACTGTTCATTGAGTGCTTACTACACACGTGGAGTAGTGAGGAAACTAAAACTTATGTTACTGATACACTTTCTTGTGGCTTACTGTTTTCTCCTGGTGGCTAAGAAACTTCTCATGTTTCTCCCAGCTATGAAAAGACACACAGTAGAATGGGTATAAGGGAAGCAGTATTTACTTAGCCTAGGCTTCGTCCTCGGACACTCTCAGGGTTGAGTCTTGGTTCTGCCATTGGTTAATGTATGCCTCTGAGCCTCAGTTTCCTTTTCTGGGGTTGCTGTTTCCTCCCACTGTTGTGAGGACTAAGTGAGATAATATGTGATAAAACACCTAGGAAGTGTCATTACAAGTGAACAAAAAATTAGAAGTTGTTTTATATTGTTCCTTCTTCCTTGGATATGCTTATTTTCCCCTTAGTTTTAAAGTATGCTCCTGTCCCCCACCCGCTCCTTAAGGGGAATGTCAAAGACTTTGAAAATCTGATGAAAGTTTTGGATTATTTCCTAAGAAAGTGCATATCAGCTCAGTAGACTGTAGCCCCCTTTCCCTGGGGACCGTTCTTATCTTCCCTCTGATGCATGTTGACCCTTCCCGGAGGTCGGGGCAGCAGAGGAGCCCTCCATGAGGGGAGGGACATGCTTCCTTTTCCTCTTCTGCTGCCTTCACTAACGAGCAGCCTCCTGGTGTTTCTTGGCCATGGTCTTGCTGCCCAGGCGTAGTAGCAGGGAGTTTGCAGGAACTGCAGCTCTCCAGGGAGGGTGTCAGAAGGGCAAGGAGAATCAGGTTTTCTCTTCCTGACTGTGCTGTTTCAGGGACTAGATAGAGATCAGAGGGAGCAGCAGAGACTCTGGGATTTCAGGAACAACCAAGCACTGCCCTAGGTGCTTTGCATTCATTCTTTCTCAACAGGTGGGTTCTGTTATCCTTGCTTTACAAATGAGGAAACTGAGACTCAGAGAAGTTAGGAGAGGATGGCAAGTGTCAGAGGTGGGAGTTGGGTCAGACCCTCCTGTGCCATGCAGTTTGCTAAGGTGGTGTCAGATCTCCCGGGTAAAGGGCAGCTTCACACTCTTTTGCTGTTGATAAAGGAAATGCTTTTCCTCCTTGGTGACCAGACATCCGCAGTTACTGTCTTTGTTATGTGCTCTGGTGGGCCTTCTCATTGCCAAACTGCAGACCTGTGTATTTTTAGAAAAGGAAGAAACTTCTGTGTGTGCTGTTTACGTACAGAAACTTACCAGTTTCTCAATACTAAACTCGGCCAAATCCAGCAGCCCTTGTTGAACAGGTGGCTCTGTCTTCTGGCTGGCTGATCCTTACCATGATGCTTCAGGAGCAAAATTGATCTTCAGGTCTCTTTATATGATAGACTAAGCTCTGAGACCACATTGGGATCTGTTTCTCCCTCCCCCAACTCTGGATTTGCTACGAGCACAGCCCCTGGCCTGTTGGCAGCTGCTCAGGCTATATCCTTTCATTTTTTTTAAACATTTGCCTGCTTGCATTTTTCTCTTTTACCTCTCCCCACACCCCACGTTTCCCACATTCCGTTTTCCCCACTCTAAGACCAATGACATTTTGAGTTCTTGTTGTTATGTTCAAAGAGGAATATTTTGTGCACACTGAAACTGGCCACCTGCGGTATCCTTGTGCTGGTTGCTTGGGATGTGGAGCTGCAGCACGTGGAAGGACTGGGTACTGCAGCGTTTAGGTCTCTGTTCCTGCACAGCATCTCTGCATTACCATTGCCTGACCACATCTAAAGCTGACTCACATTGAGTACTTGTTGTGTGCCAGCCACTGGCAACATACATTACCTGTGAACCCTTTCAGCAGCACTGTGAGCATGACTCTGGTGTTACCTGTTGGACCTGTGACCTGCCCAAGGTCACATGGCTGGAGTAGTGCCCTTGCTGTGGGCTGAGCTGAGGCATGTGTGTGTTCAGTGACAATTTGGGAGGGAGGGTGGAGCATGCCATCTTTGGGGCTGTCTTTGCTCCCAGGATAATGTCCTTTGGTGCAACATGGGTGAGCCTGAATTTCGGGTTCTCTTGAGCATTAGTCTCTTTGACCTCCTTCTCCTCCCTGGAAAAGAGGATTTGGATGGGATTTCCCTTCCATGGGGATTTTATCTTAGCAAGGGCTGCAGAGCTGGGCCTGCTGCTTCTGATTGTGCTGTGTCATTCCTATTCACCCCTTGGCTGTGATTGTCTCCACCACCTTGAGCCCTTTGAACCCAAGAATAAAGACTACATCTCAAAGACATTTGGAAGACAAATAGATTTCTATTTCTACTGTCCTCTGAAGTTCTAGATGCAGGATGCTGAGTACCCACTTGAAGATGCTTCCTTATTTTACTTTGGTAGCTTAGCAGATGTCCTTCATCCTTTGTTTTTATTTTCTTCATTCATTCACTATCTGTTAAGTAGTATGTTTAAAGCACATAGGTATGTGAATATTTTCTTAGAGGAGGTTACCAGGGGGCCAGTAAGACTGAGAACAGTAGTGTGCTAAGGACTTTTCATGTGTTATATCAGAACAACCCTGAGGTAGGGAGGAAACTGAAGGAAGGGATGTGGCCAGTAGAGGGGAGTGATTAAGAGAGGGCCCTGGGGTGGGGTAGGGTTGTCAGAGTGAGAATCTCAGCTCTGATGCTTGCTGTCTGTGGATCTTGGGAAAATTACTCAACCTCTCTGAACTTCTGCTTCCTCATCTGTAAAACAATGCCTAACCTCTTAGGGTTTTGAAGGTCAAATGAGAGGATGGTTCTAAACTTAGCAGCATTTCTCTGGTACATAATGAGATCTCAGTAAAAAGCAGCTATTTTTTTTTTCTTTCATCATTATTAGGTGTTGTCATCTCTTTGCTTTAAAGATATAGAAACTGAGCCGTGGGGACGCTGTCACAGCCTGGGCCACATAGCTAATACAGCAAAGAATGATAGTGTTTTAGCTTCCATCAGGTGTCACAAATAGGGTGCCATGTACTATATATGGAGAGGAGATGCTGCAGGCAGGATGGCATGAGACTGGGGTGGGGCAACTTCCTGGAGGAGAGGCATTTGAAGGATTGGCCCCATCTGGACAACTGGAGATAGGGAAGTGACAGTGGAGGGAACAGCAGAACAACACTTGGGAATGAGGGCTGGGTTGTGTGTGAGCTCAGGAAACTTTTGATTCAGAACAAAAGCAGCGCTTGTGCAACCCCTAAAGTCAGAGACAGGGCTGAGTTGCTTCTGACCTAGGATAGAGCCCGCCCCTGGGAGGGTCTGCTGGAGAGTTGTTGAACCCAGTTGAATGGCAGTGGCTGGAGGTGGTAAAGCTTTAGCTGGTGAAGGGGAATATCTGGGGGAAGGAATTTTGAACTTTGGTTAGAGAAGTTGGGATTGTGTATTTCTATAATGAAATGCCAGCACTCATGGCCACCAGTTCTGAGCTGTAAGTTACTCTAGGCACTGGTTTGAGTTTTACCTGGACTGTGAGTCAGACACTCCCTGAGCTGTTTGGTCAGCATTGCTGATGGGAAGAGGAGGTTGTGGAGCTGGGTGCCCTTTTCTTCTTAGGGTCAATTAAACTTGAGACCACAGAACCTACAACCAAGCAAAAGCTTGTTTGAAGTAAGTATGGTGTGTGGCCCCGTGGTTTGAGTCCAGTTTCCCTGTTTGACTCTTTTCTGGTTTATCCTTATTTTAGTGGTCAGATTCTCACCACGGTGGTTCTGAAGCCTTGGCTCATCAGCCAAGGGTAGCTGCTACTCACTTTATCTAACATGAGTTACAGAAATGTGGTGTGCAAATCTCAGCTGTGTAGGTGGCATGGATGCTGCCACAGTAAGCACCATGTGAAAGCCTGCCTGCCATGAGTCCTTAGGGAGGTAAAGAACTGCTTCGTTTGAGACATCTGTTCCTTAATGTATGATTTTTTGTGTGGTTTCTGTACCTTGGGTTTCCCTACAGCAGGCGACAAGATGTGAAGCATCTTACAACAGGAACTTGTTTCCTTGCCCTATGTAGCTCATCGCCGCCCCATGGGAATTAACAGTGGGCTCTTCATGAGTTGGCCAGCCAGCAGCTTCTTTCCCTCCTACTTGGTTTCTTGTCCTTACTAAGAAAAGACTGTTAGAGGCCAAGTGTGGGTGGTGTTGGAGAGCTCAGGAGCAATTAGTTATCTTTGTACTAAATTGGAGGTAATGATCCAGAATTTACCTGAAGTGTCTGTCATGGTTTTGGTTCCATGGTGTTTTAGCCAGCTTTTTTTTTTCGCTGCTGCGATCAAAAGAACTGATAAGAACAATTAAAGGAGAAAAGGTTATTTTGGGGCTCATGGTTTCAGGGGTCTCAGTCCATTGTCACAGGAAAGCAGGGAGCTAAAAATCCAAATCTCAGTTCTTGTGTTCCAATGAAAGAAAATTTAAAGTCAGACCCAAAAAGTCATGGAAGAGAATTTTATTATAAGTGAAAGAGAGATGAAAGTAAAGTAGAAGCAGAGTAAGATTCAAGCAGAGAACACTCTCAAGAGAGAGAGTGGGCCATCTCTGAGCAGAGAACAACAAAGGAGACAGCGCAGTCAAAAGTTACCTCAGTGTCTGCACTATTAAAGAATAGCCCTTTCTGAGCTAGTAGGAGACTCCTGGTGCCAGTAGCTTTTATGTTCGTCTCAACTTTTATGGGGACTGTGAAGAGATTGTCCCATAGATCCTTTGTTCTTGAGGCATTCTCCCTCTTTTGCCTTTATTTACCCTCAACATTTGTGCACTAATGTTTTTCCATAGCTTATCTACCTTGGCAGTAACTTAAAGCAAACTTCAAGATTAAACCTGTGGCCTTGTCAAGCATTTCACTGCTCATTGTTAGCTACTACCTAACACAGAGATGTCTGACTCTGTTGCTCTGGGCCTGAGGTAAGGCAGGGACATCATGGCAGAAGACTGTGGTGGAGAGGAGCAGCCCAGTATATGGAGCCAGGAAGCAGGGAAGGAGAAATAGCTCCCCTCACCAGGGACAAAGGCATACCCAGTGACCCACCTCCTCCAGCCATACCCTGCCTTCCTACAGTTACCACCCAGCTAATCCCTATCAGGATTAGCTGGGTGGTAACTGAAGGTTACCACCTTCAGTGGTAACCTTAACTTAATCAGTGTACTGATTAAGTTAAGATGCAACCCAGTAATTTCCCCTCTAAACTTTCTTGCATTGTCTCCCACATGAGCTTTTGGGGGACACCTAATATCTAAACCATAACACATGCTGATTCTGTTCCCAGTCCAACTTTTACAAAAATATCTTTATCTGTATCTTCTCTGAGCCCCAGAATGCACAGAGTTTTTTTTGGGTATAACTCAGTGGTGGAGCCTGTGCTTCACTTCGCATATGGTAGGCTCTGGGTTTCAATCCCTGACACCCTCCCCTGCCCCTTTCCTCCCAAAATAAAGCCACCTAGGGATGGGCATGAAGGTCTGTGGTTTTGAAAAGTGGTTTGAAATACTGAAACAATTCAGATGGGATAAGTTTTTATGTCAGCTATATCAATTCAAGAAGGATGTCATTGTGAGATAGGTGTGGACTCTCTCATTTCCTCACCCTTGGGTGAGACGAGTTCTCATTAAACAAAGCCAACCCCCACCCCCACACACACGCACGCACATACACAGGACCCAGGATTTTAGAGCAAGTGAAGTAATAGTGGCCACATCTTTTATTTTTCCCCTTCCATTTGTATTCAGCTTGTCTTCTGAAAGGATGACTATTTCTTGAGAGGTGTCCCTGCTCCACTGTATCACCTGCCATGAGGGTTTTGAATATTATACGCTACATGATGGTTGGAGAGAAAAGGACTCTCCTCTGGCTCACCAGTCAGTAGACAGAGCTGTCACCCAGTTCCCAGGACTAGCGTCCCGTCACTGTCAGTGCTAGTCCTCTTTGTTGTAATCCTTCCCACCTCTCTGGACACTTGCTGCATGAATTTAGTGCCACTGAGCAGCTCCTTCCCACCCTTTTCAGTGGCAAACTCCTCTGACTACAAACATGCTGAAGTTTGAATTATCTTTAAAACAGAACAGGAAAAAAAATGCCAATCCCAACAGAACTTCCCTTTGTACTTCTCCCATGACGTATCACACTGCCCTCCTGCTTCTTGGACAGCTTGACTGCTTGAAAGAATATGTTATACTCTCTGCCTCTGCTGCTTCTCTACTCGAAGTCCTGGCATCTGGCTGCTGCCCTTAAATGCTTTTCTGAATTTGCTCTCTCAGAGGTCCAAGGGACCACTTGGTTAATGAAACCAGTAATTTTCCTCATTGTCTCCTTGTCTTTGACATTGTGCCCTCCAGGCTTCCTTTGTTCCCTTCTAAACATCTCATCTCTCTTATCTTCCTTGTTCTGTGAGTCTTCTCAAGGTTCTATCACTCACTGTCTTCTCCCAAGCCAGAAGGTCTGTGTCTCTCTGTCCCTAACTGGTCCAGTCCCTGGCTTCTGCATCGTTTGGCCATGATGCTCATTCTTCTGTCCTGCAGCTGCCTCCACCCTCTAGTTCTTTCCTTTTCCAACGTTCACAGGCATCTTATGTTTCTTTCCTCAAGCCTGCTTCTCCTCTCCTTCATCCAGGCTCAATCTCAAAAGCCACCTGTGCTGATATATTTCCCCTATTCAGTTTCTCTGCAAACAATCTTGATGCTCTTCCACCCAAGCCTAGTGACCTAGTGACCTAGTGACCAATCAGGCCTGCTGCTGGCTCACTTTCGGTGGTCCCAGGCTTGCATCTTCCTTTCTCCCATAGTGACTGTGCTCTGTCCTGCCATCCCCCTCAGGCCCCTATTCTCAATGCTTCCCCAGGCTTCCAGCACTGGGCAGCCTGGCTTTTCTGTCCCACCTTTGGCATCTCCCTTCCTTTTGACCCCACTATTCCCTGTGTGTGCAGTCCAATGTCCTATTCCTGAGTTTGGTTTAGGTTGTCCCTTGTCCCTTCTTTCTCTAGGCTTATCCTCACCATCTGTCCTTGACTATACCCTCTGTGAATAGCTCAAGTGCCCCTTCCTTGGAGGAATGTTGTCCTCCCAATTGCTGGTGGTTTCTCCTCTTGTTGAATTCTCATTATACCCCTCTACCTCATGGTACTGAGTGGTCCCCTTCCCTTGGCTACTAGCCATTTAAAAAAAAGCTATATTTTTGAGGCATATTATAATAGGAGTACAGACTTGGGAGTCAGACCTGCGTTTGAATACAGATGTAAGAAGTTGTTAGGTATGTAACTGTGGAGCACTTTCTCCAGTATCTCTGAGCCTTCATCTTTTCGTCAAATAGGGAGAATGATGCCTGCCTAATTGGGCTGTTGGGAGGATTAAACGAGATGATATGTCAACATCAGACACATAGTAGGCCCTCTGTTGGTTCCCTTTCTGTCTTCTTCACTTATTAGGCTGCTAACTTCTTGGGGCTGCATGCGTTTTCTTTTCTTTTCCTATTGTGCAGAGCCCTGTGCTTCACAAGGAAAAAATGAGGAATAGCTATTGACTGAATGTTGAATGGATTTGAAAGAACTTTAAAGAGCACATATTATAGCTAATGTTCCTACTGTCTAGCATTAGAACAGTGGATAAGCTCAATGCACAGCAGAAAATAGGCCCCAAGAAGATATCTGCATCACCCCTGAGACATGAACAGTTCAAACCACAGATTACTCAGGGCCGATTTGATGATCAAATAATTTAATTGTTCTACAGGTGGGTGAATGCGTTTTTTTGACTGTGGTTAAGATAACATGAGTCACTAGGTTGTGACTAAACATTCCACCATCTACAGGTTTGCGATTGTATCTTTAACAGTTCAGTTCAGTTGTTTTATTATCAGCAGCCTGGCACCTTGTGGGGGGCACAGGTTCATACAAAGAACTGATGGAACAGGACTCCATGGCAGCTGTATGGAATTGGTTCTAACCCTGTAGGCCCCGTGTGGTGGCCACTTCCCTCCCATCTTCTCCTGGCTCTCACACCTGGCCTCTGGGGTGCTGGCCTTCTTGGTGCCATGCTTCCCTGGCCAGCACGGGATGCTCTTCCATCTCCTCTTTCCCAGGTTGACTTCATCTCTGCTTCTTAATTCCACGGTTCCTCGTGCTGAGATGGAGAGAGCATGGGAGACTTGCCTGAGGCCTTAGCGGTTTGTTCATAACATTTGCGTTTTTTCAGGCTCCATTCTACGTAGGCACACGCTCCCTCCCCCAGGGAGGAAGGATGGTTTTGGTCAGGAGGCAGAAATTAAGATATTGCAATAGTTTGGATTTGCTACTTGCTCCTTGCTGCACAGCTTGATAAAATAATGATTAGCATTTGTGTAACAGGGTTCTATGGGTTTTTTTTTTTTTCTGTGAAGAGGCAGATAAAGCTGTGCGTAGAAATATTAATGAGAAAAGAAAGGGTCTTGTGGGTGAGAAAGAAAGTGACAGGTGTGAAGTAGGAATCATTCAGCCTTTGACACATTGAGGATGTTCACACGTCAGGGGATATTGTCAAGGGAACCCTGTTGTCCTCTGGGGACATAGAACTGGCCTTCCTCAGGAGCATTGCCAGACTTGTCTTTACCAAGTGAAGTCGCTGCCCAAGGCCTTTATTCAAAGGCATTCTTGGAAAAAAAAAGTCAGTGTGACATGATCTGAATTCTTTAAACTGTCCTTTATAGCACTTAAAAAATTCAGAGAGTTTGGTTTCTTCCAGGACCTATCTTGGGACAGATTTACTTGGGTTTATTTTTCCCTAAATGACTAGTTCTAGCAGTTATGCTGTTTGTATAGACACCTATGCTTGCCCAGGGATTTTTGCCCGCGTCTCACACGCATTCTCACCTGTTGGTGCTTTCTGGCTGCTTGCTGCCTGTGGACTGCCAGCAGGTGGACTGACTTTACATGATTCGATTGGCAGTTCAGGATGGGGCAATGAGTAATTACTTTGATCCAGGTGAGGTCTGTGATTGATTCCCTGGACCTGTCTGCATTATGACCGTGATCTTGCACAGTAAGTTAGTGTCTCACTTGTGTTTCAAAAGACCAACAACTCAAAAAGTTTACTAATCAGAGCCCTGTGTGCCAGTCTGTCTACAGCCAGGGATGTCAGGCATTCTAGCTGTTATCTCTCCTTGTTCCACTGAAGCACTGTGACACTGAACTCTTACTTTGGCATAGATTGATGTTAGAGTCAGTCTCTTGCAGAAGACTGCTGTTTTGAAACCTTTGACCTCTTTCCCTTCTTAAACTTGCCTTGTCAAGCCTCAGAGGTGGTGGAAGTACTGATGGGGGCGGGGTCAGAGATTCTGCACAGCAAGTAACGGCATTGCTGTTTCGCAGTTTGGCCCAGAAGAATCACTTAAACTATGAAGTGGCTTACTGGGGCAGCTGATGCACAACTTACCCAAACAGTGGTGTTGCTGAGGTTTTAGAATTGTACCTTCTGGAGTCAGGCTCCTGGATTTGCATTGGTGCCATCACTGGCAATTTTCCCATGTGTAAAATGAATTTAAACAATAGTACCCCCATCTAAAGGGTTTTGGGAGAATTAAGTAATATCTTCGAAGCACTTATGGCTTGGTGCATGGTATATTCTTGTCTGTCATGACGTTGAAATTCCTTTGGAGTAGCTTTAGCTCCACGTGCTGAGAATGCGTCAAGTGCTTCTTGGCATGTAGACAGTGCTTATCTTTTCTATTTGAGCTCACATTTGCAGGAGGCTCCAAGCCACATAACAGTAGGGTTAAGCATGTTTTTGTTTGTTGTATAACAGGGAACACAAATGCTCAGTACCTAACCCATGGTAGATGTTTAATAAATTCTTACGGATGAGTGGGGGAAGCTATGAGCCAACTAAGAACAACAGCATGGCAGAGGTAGTGTGTTTGGTGTAGCTTGCTCATTTTTGTTAGCTTATGACCTTGGGAACCTCTGTCACCCGAGAGATCATTACAGTATATAGCAGATATTGGATAAATTATTATTTTTTTAACTTAATCATCACACAGACTTTAGTTATTTAAAGCGTTCATGTTGATAAAGTTTGGCATCTGTATGCAGCTGTGAAGCTACCACCGCAATGTTGGGGTTATTCTTAATGATTGACTTCTCGCTAGCTGGTCAGTCATTTGCACCTTGGCTGCTGCCTCATCAGGGAAGTGTGGGAATCTGCATGGTTCCTCTTCACACCACTTCCTCTGCAAGATGTCTTTATCTTCTTGCCACTGGAATTGTCAATGTTTATAATATGAATTTATTGAGTATCTGCCCTTACTAGGTTTCAGGTTTCGGGAGCTCAAGGGCTATGTCAGTTTTATTTAGTGTTTTCTTCTTACTGTGTCATATAGTTCCTGACACCTAGGGAGGTCCTTAAAGGTGAATGAATAAACCTATTGCCTGAATACATATATGGCAGTGCTGGGCCCTAATTGGAAGCAAAGGAAATGGAATTGTTTTTAAGAGGTTATAGATTATTCTTACATTTAAGCAGAGGGAAATGTAAGGGAAGAAAGGTGTTGTGATTTGAATATATTCCTGAAAAGTTCATGTGTTGGAAACTTAATCCCCAAATTCGTATGTCACTGGTGTTTGGAGGTGGGGCCTTGGGAAAGTAACTAGGATTTGGTGAGGACACAGGGCCAAGGCCTCCATGATGGCATTGTTAGCTTTATAAGAAGAGAAGAGAGATCGAGCTTGCACTTTTGCTTTGTCTTGCCATGTGATGCCCTAGGCCATGTTATGGCACAACAGAAAGGCTGCTACTGGATCTGGCATCATGCTCTTGAACTTCCTATTCTCCAGAACTATGAGCTGCTTGAACTTTTGTTCTTCATATATTAACCAATCTGAGGAACTGAGTTGTATCGACCAAAACAGGCGTAAGACAAAAGACCTCCTAGCATCTGAATTACTTTACGTTCTTTACTAATGTGAAATCAAGTAGAACCCTGGAAATGAAGGGAATCTAAAGTTGAGGCATGTGAGGACCTCTTCTGTCATTCTGAGACCCTGCTGTTTTGTGGAAGGTTGAAGATTTATGTTGGGGCTTGCTTTTTGTTTTGTTTTGTTTTATTGCAAACTTTTTTGATTCAGCTGCCATGAATCAGTCCCATGGGGACTTTAAATGGGTGCTATTAGGACCCTCAGATCCCTTCTTTCTCTAGCTCATGGTTTTCTCCCCCTGAACCCCACCACATATGACAGTGAAATTTCCAGAGTCAGCTGAAGTTTCCTCAGAGAAGAGTCTTTCCTAAGGCAGCAGATAAACAAAGAGTCATAAAAATAATAATTAAAAATGACACAACCCCTCAGTGGTGTATGGTGTGCATTTTGGCAAGAGTGAAGTCAACATTGTCAAACAGTAAGCACTCTTGGTGGCAGAGGACTGGCAAAACAGGCTTTTAAAAACCCCATTTCAGAAAGAAAGGGGAGGGGTGGGAAACAAAAGAGCTTATTTGTGTTGGTGACGCTGCTTTTCTGCCTAATGGTTACAGATTCATTTGGAGTTCGAATTTCTTGCAGGGTGCTAGGAGGCAGTGAGTAGTTCTGGGATGAAGAAGTAATGGTTCTGCAAGTGCCATTTAAGAGGGCTCTGGCATCTTTTGCACTTTGAAGTTGTGCTTTGTGTACATTTCAGGCCAGGTGTGCTGATACCTACCTATCCATCCATCCTCCATCTGTCTGTCATTATCGATTACCTGTTATGTCCCAGGCACTATTCCTTCCTTTATCCATCCATTAATCTACCTATCCATCCACCCATCCGCAGTCTGTTCATCCTCCAGCCATCCACATTATTGATTGTCCATCATGTGTCAGGGACTGTCTAGGCCCTGGGAACCCTAAAGAGGACATAACTTAGCCAGTGAGGCAGGCTCATGAATGAGATCGTCTTATCCCTTTTCAGCTTTTCTGTGAGGTTATTAATGAGTGACTTGGACTTCCCTGCACCTCCATCTGTAATGCCATGAAGGCATAGGCTGTATCTGCCTCTTGCCTGCCTTTGTCTCTGTGATAATATTTTTACACTAAATTGTAAAAAAGAAAAAAAGTATAGGTACATGATTTATTCTTTTTTGAATTAATAACAGAATAAATGAGTGATCCATATGATTTAGTGTATACTTTTAACATCAGTATAGTCACAGCTGAGAGAAGTCACACAGAAGACAATTTCTTGGTCAAAGAATGACGAATGAGGGGTGTCTGTATGTATCTGCTGTTCAGTTGACAGTCCCTTTACTTCCCTGGGCCTGCGTGGGGCGAGCACTGACCAAGGCAGTGCATGGGATTGTCTGACTTGGCCCTCTTGCAGCACTGCTTGGGCTGAGGAGGTGTGGAAAGTGCTGGGAGAGAGAAGTCCGGGTGCTGTGGTACACAGTGGGTCCCGCTTGGGCCAGTGAAGAGGTGGCACCTCTAAGGGTTTCCTGGAGGGAGCCAGGTGTTGGTACTGTTGGTCAGTGTGGAAAGAGGGCATTGAGGCTGAGGAGGGCGCTGTCATGGAAGGGAGCAATTGTGACCTGCACCTGGAGAGCTGGTGGAAGGTGGCTCTAGTGAGTCTGGGGCATGCCACCTACAGTATGGAAGAGCAAAGGTTCTCTTCTTTGTGTTACAGAGCCTGTGGATTTTGGTAATAATGTGACCTTAAGGCCCAGGCCTCCTAAGGAAGGCAGCTTTCTAGGGCTGCCAAAACACATTATTACAAATTTGTTTTGTCATGGTTCTCAAGGCTTGAAATCTAAAATCCGGGTGTCAGCCAGGCCACGTACCCTCCGAAGACTCTAGGGAAGAGTCCTTGCCTTCTTCCTCCTAGCTTTGGATGGCTTCTGGCATTAGGGTTCCTTGGCTTGTAACAAGCCATGTCGCTCTGATTCCTGACCCCGTCTTCACATGGCCTTCTTCCCTCTGTGTCTTTATGCACCATCCCTATTCAATTTGACCTCATTTTAACTGATTACAGCTGTGAAGAGCCTGTTTCCAAATAAGGTCACCTGGCAGGTTCTGGGGAGACCAGAACTTTGGGGACACTACTCCTCCCAATGTAGGAGAGGGTCTTGAATTTGGTGGAGGCTGGCTGGAGGGCCAGCAGCAGCTGGAATTCCTGTCCCTGAGGTGGGCTTCAGGGAACAGGATTCTTTCCAGATACCCCAAAGAAGCAGGTCATCCTGCTCCTGCAGGTGCCTGGGTCGCATTTTTCATTGTTCTTCCTGCAGCAGGGAAACTTGTCAGAATTTCTTACTAACCCAGGAGCACCTTGAGAGTAAAATGGACGAATTAATTAACGATGCGAGAACAATGGCCTCGGGTTTTTCCATGGTCCTTTTCTCTGGGAATAGTTTCCTGCTACTTTCTTGGAGGCCTGTTGCCAGGGACTTTCCGGGTCTACAGGACATCGCTTTCCTTTTTTCTTTCGTGTTTCCCTGTTCTCTCAGGTTCAGTGTTCCTGGATTCTTCCACTTCCCTCATATTTAAACCTTGCATGCAATGTCTTCCTAAACAGTGCTTCTTAAACTTACTGTACATAAGAAGCACCTGGAGAACTTAATCAAAAAGGCAGATATCCAGGTTTAATTCCCAGAATTTCTTAGTAAGTCTGGGATGGTTTGATGCCTGTGAACTCCAAAAGTCAAATCAAGAAACACTTACCCAAAGGGCATGTTTGTGGGTGTGTGCTCCCTCAAGAGATACCTGATGTATTAGGACAGCTTCTGCAGTTACCTATGGTAATTGACACAGTTGGTCATCAGATTATTTATTTAAAATTTGGCCTAGATATACTGTCTGGATCCACAAATACAGATTCTTCTATTTTTTGCCTATAGGCAAAGTGGTTTGAAAACAGCATGATTGGCAGCATCTTGCTGGATGGGGGAGAAAGGGAGTGGGGAATGTGTGCTTTGTGGCTTCAAGACTAAGCCCAGGACATCGGGTTCTGGGTATTTTGTGTGCGTTATGAAGGAGTGTGTAATAGGATGGCGACCGATTGGTCTTTAATCCTGTGACCCAGCTCCTCCTTTTGTAAAAGGGAATTGCAGGGTTTGTCGTTCCTCTGACTGAACTCCTAAACAAAATCGTCACATTCTTATTCAGGTTTTTGTTTATGTATTAAAAACATGGTTGGGTGCTTATGATATGCTAGGATTGTGACAACTATACTTTTATGAACAAAAGTCATGGCTACTGCTTGCCTGGAGTTTGTAATGTCACCAGGAAAGTATACATTAAACACTCACCAAATCAAAGGAAATTACCAACCCTATGAAGGGATGGGAAGGAAAATTACAGGAATCGAAGAGAACCTACCAGCAGGGTGAGGAATGAGAGGAGGTGGCCTCCCTGGGGAATGGACCCTGTAAGCTGAGGCTGATGGTGAAGGGGCAGTGCCTGGGGGGAACTCCAGTAGGAGGGATCACGACATGCCATGCTTTGTGCCCGGAGATCCTGGCACCTTTGAAGATGTGAAAGTTGGCCAGTGGGGTAGACCATAGACAGGGCAAGGCTGGCCGTTGAGCAGATGAGGCGGGACTGTGGGCTTTGGTCAGATTGGTCTTCAGAGGAATGGGATGAGTTACAATCAGGGAGGGGAAGAGAGGGGCACTGATAAGACCAGATCTGCCTTTTGAATAGGTCATTTTGGGCAAGTGAGTGAAAAGTAGTCTGGAGGGGAAGAGGGCAGAAGTGGAGAGGCCAGTTAGAGTCCAGGGCACAGATGGTAATAATGCCACAGGGACAGAGGCCTTCCCCCAAGGTACCAGTTAGAGGAGAAAAGAGTTAGTGGAGATACAAAAGCAATCCCAGGGTGTTCCTGCACTTGGGTGGCTACTTAATCTGCAGGGCTCCTTGTTTAAAAAGCAGCTATAAAGGCTGTTAAAGATCGAAAATAGCTTCTTTCCTTCCTGGTCTCTGTGTTGACTCATGGTATTTTAAATTTGCAATGTAGTGTTGTTCTAAAAAAGAAAAAAATTTAAATTTGAATTATGAAAATTTCTGTTCATCTTTATATTGTACGATGCCAGTTTTGAATGTTTAAAATTATCTGACTTGCATGCGGAATCACCAAAGTTGTGCAATTCATATTTCATACCTCATACGCATTTATTTTGTTCCTCCAAGCACAGTGGAAATGCTGCACAAAATCAATCGGTTGCTGTTCTTTCCCTCCTGATATGCGCATGTCTCAGCACGCTTTACCTCCTGGGTATGGAATAAGGAGGGACTGAAAGGGAAAGGAGCTATGGATTGCCCCATCTTTCCTGTCCTGTGTTGTCCATGTAGTGGTTGGCTTATCTAGGGAAGTAACCCAAGTAAGAGGCTCCAGTAGGGTCCCTGGGTCACGAGTCTCTTGGAACCCACCCACCTTCTTGCATTTGGCATGTTCTGGTTAGAAGGAAGGCGTGGCCTCTCAGGGCTCGCACAATTGCAGACACAGCAGCCTTATCTGGTACCTGCTTTGAGTCCTACTGAGCTCCTATACATAGCAGGTCCCCCAGAATTCCATGCTTCTTGGTATCAGGGCATTGTGTACAGCTGGGGCCACGAGGAATCCCAGTGGGAACCGTGGCACCTGGCTGTGAACATCTCTGCTCATGCATGTGCTCCACTGTCCCACTGGACTCCACTTATAAAGCCTAATTTCAAAGATAAAATTATCCAGAATTCCAAGATAGCTATAGCAGGCCATAAAACCAAGCAGGTCCTTTAGAGCATGTGTCCCTGCACAGCTGTACAGGGTGCATGCCCGTGAAACTGTCTTACCTCTACACAGGTATTATTCCCATTTTCCAGCTGCCATGTGAGCCTGTATCCTGGATTCACTCGACTCTATGTGAGGCAGAAGGTTAACTGGGGCCCTTGCCCAGGCCTGTGGCCCAGGAGTGCTTGGCTTCCCAGGCACCAAAGGCAGCTGTTCCTCTAGTGAGGAGGAGCCTTGTTTCAACCTCTGGGCCATTCATCAGCTCTAGGTTCCGTGAGCTGGGTTTTTTACAAATCAGGCCCTAAACAGAGTTGTGTTCCTACTGGGTTGTGAGGCTTTCAGACTAAGAGACAAGATTGAGAATGTCTTTTGAAAAAAAAATTGTAGCTTTGGAATTTGTGATTATTAAATTGAGTTATGGTATTCCCACCTGCCTCCCCTATTGTCACCTAGATTTCTTCTACCTTGAACATTGATTGCCTGCTCTGTCAGTGTTTGTCAGCTTACTGTCAGGAGTCAGCAGTCCCTCTTACTCCGTGGAGCTCCCACTTTGCAAGCTTAGCGATTCCATTGTTGGCACTAGATGTGCTGAAGGTTTAGGTGGTATCAGTTTCAAACTTGAACATGCGTACAGATTGCTGTGGAAGTCAGATCCTGGGCCCCAACCTCAGGTACTTCGATTGACGTGACTGCCTGCAGTGGGCTCCCTGGGAGAATCTACAGCTCGTGGTTCCATATTTTAAGAACCACTGATCTTTGGCCTCTCACCTTTCCTGGTGGTCTGGAGCAAGGGTACGTGAGAACTAGCTGAGGCACCACTTCTTTTTTGGGCCAGGAGGAGACAGTATTAGTAGTGTTAGTATTGGTGTTGGTGTTGGGTAAGGAGGTAGGGAGGCAGGAACCTAGATTTCTTGAGAATCTCTGAGGAGGGTGATCTTCTGGCATGGTCCCAGGAGCACAGCCTCCCTGAGATACAGCAGGGAAGTGACTTATTAACCAGGGGATAAAAGAAAGTGAAATTAATTTCTGAGAATGTGATTAGGTGTGGCTTTGTTCAGAATTGCTAGGTACTTTTTTGTTTTCTTTAGGAAACATTCTCTTAATCCAGGGGGAGACAAACAGATTTTCCTTTTTTAAATTGAATTTGTTCTAGTGCTGAGGAGCTGCTGCCTTGCTTCCTGTGGTATTAATGTGAAGAGTGTCTGAGCTGTGCTCAGGGACTAGGCTGATTCAGTGTGGATCCTAATGCTACTGCAGGAGGACATGTGGGAGGGAAGACAGGAGGAGGTCAACTGGTGGCATAAGGAAGGGTGGGAGGCTCTTGGTGGTTGGATCATCCTCTCCTTTTTACAGTCATAAATCAGCCTGGCATTTTATTTATTACATTATTACCTAAAAGAGTCTAACACTAACACTTATGGTTTATTGAGTGCTTACTGCAGGCCAGGCTCTGTACTAAGTACTTCCATGCATCGTCTGTTTTCTCACAGGAATCTTGGGAGAAGACAGGTTTCCCTTTAACTCCATTTCACACAGGTGGAAACTGAGTACAGAGGCCTTGCAAAGTGTTTGAGATGGGATTTGCACCCTGGGAGTCTGTTCCAAAGCTCCAGCACATTACCAGTGTTCTAGGCACATTTGGCTATGGAAGACATCAGCTTATTCCCCAGGCTGTTTTTCCTTGACTACCCTCAAGCTGGTCTCAGCTGTTGATAAGAACCTCAGAGGTATGTCTTGATTATGCTCTCTGTGACTTTCTGAGTTAACAACTGCCGAGTACCAATTAAACCCTGATTTTGGTTGCTGGGTTATTGATCGGCGGTTTCTTTTTCTTTTTGTCCTTTGCTGGAAAAGATTCAGGAGTGACAGGGAGGTGACAGGCCTTGGCATCTCTATTCTGCTTTTCAAGTGAGGTTCTTGCTTGCCTGGATTTGTACGGTGCAAGTGTGATTGCGAAGATCCTGGGAGAGGCAGTTCCAAGGGTGTGGACAGGAGGCTGTAGAACTTAGTTGCTGGCTCCTCCGTTCACAAGTCTAACCCCAATGTATCGACCTCGGGACAGAAAAACCTGCATCCTGTGGTGACCTGTTGAGAAATGAATGTGGCTGAAATCCATCATCAACCCTAATTTACTGTTTTGCAATTTTCCTCTTTGGCATTTAAAAGCTGTACAATTATTTTGGTAAATATCCCCAAATGCTTTTCTGCGGTAGCAATATTTGTTTTCCTTTTGTATTACAGAGAAAAGCAAAGCACAGAAAGGGGACAAAACGCCAGTGGCTTGAAGTGGTGGCACTCAGATGTATGACTGTTTAAACAAGTTCTGCATTCATATGTGGGTACTTGGGCCCTGTCTCTGTGAACCTGGGACAGGCACAATGCTGCTGCTCAAGTTCCTCATGTCCTCAGTGTTTCTGGATGTGCAAGTCTTTGATTTATTGGGAAGGCTTTTCTTTTACTTATAAACCTCTTCCAAGAAGGTCTGGCTTTTGCTGTAAGTTTATGACCATGAATTTGCAGATGGCACACGTCACCCTCTTAATCTAATTGAGCCGGCTCATCCTTGTGAAGACATCATTTTATTTGGGGGGCATTAGTTGCTATGGTTATTTGCTGAGAATAACAGAGTCTGTGTTTCCTCAGTTGGGCTTTTGGAAACTGCCATCTGAGAATGACATAAAGATGCATCTTGCTTAAGAATATGTAGTAAATGCTTTCACCATTTAAAAAAAAAGAAAAAGCACAGAAAAGATAGTTTGGGTGGAAACTTAGAGCACTGGTTCATCTCCTGATTTTCAAATGAGCTCTCTTTGGCTGAGTATGTCAAGCATCTTTCTAGGTTCACTTGTGTGGTGGTTGTGCAAGGTACAGCCCGTTTTTGGTTCTTACTTGAGGTTCTGTTCTGTCAAGGAATTCATTCATTGCTTCCTCCAGTATTTACTGAGGTCTTGTATGTTCCCAGCAAGGCCAGAAGGACAAAATAACTGATTTTTGCTTTCAAGGTCTTGGGTGGAAGTCCACACCCTTATCCCAGAGAGCATGGTATGGGACCAGCATGATGTCATCCCCTAGGACTTCATTTAGACATGCATAATCTGGGGCTCCCATCCTACTAAATCAGAACATGCATTTTGACAGATCCCCTGGTAACTGGGGGCATGTTAAAGCTTGTGAAGTCCTGCTCCAGTGGGAAGGACATTCCAGAAGTAAAAGTCAAGCCTTGAGGCCCAGCCGTCCCACCCCTTGCTCCTTCTGCTCCTTTGAACATCATCACCTTACTGCTGTGGCCTCGATGGAGAGGAGCACTTTCACCCTACTCTGCTTCCCTCTGGTTGGCCCTTCCTGGCCTTCTGAGCCTCTTCTCACCTGCTCACTCTGCAGACCCTTTGGTCTGACCTGTGTGGTCTCCTTTCTGCTCCAACCTCCTTTCTAAAACACACACCACTTATGGTACTGAAGGCCAGCACCAGGGGCTGGGGAACCCTGCATAAATCCCAACATCTTGGATGCCACTTTGTACACCAGTTTCTTTCATCCTTCCAGGCAATTGACTAAGGGATTTGATGATGCCCCTCTTTTGCTGGGGCATTTAAAGGCCCCCACTTGAGTTTAATCAGTGTTTGAGGAAGAGACCCTTGATGCTTTGAGTTAGGTCAGTTAAAATTAGTGTGTCTTCGTGGTGCTGGGGACCCATCCCCTGGCTTTGCGCTTGTGTTCTCACTGAGCTCCATCTGCTACCCCAAAGTAGTGTTACTTAATCCAAAGTTTTTGTCTTGCTTTTCTTTGTGGGGGTGAAAGGATATTGTAGATTTATAGATGCTTTAGGGTTTTCTAAGCATCTAAGGAAAACCTTTAAGTGCTCAAAAGTGTTTTTAGTAGTTGGCTAGAGTAGAGTTATTTGATTAGTTTGGTGACTCATTGAGGCAAAATTGCTTAATTCTTATGCTAATTGAGATTCTGCAACCTGCTGGTAAACTTCCGCTCAGCCTGTACTGTGGGAAGGGCAAGTCGGCCCAGCCCTGTGCTCCCCTCCTCCCTTCCTTTTACCTTTCTTTGCATTTTTAATTCCCATGACAACTCTCTGAAATTCACATTATCCTCATAGTTTCACAGACACTTGGAAAGGTTGAGTAATGTGGTGAAGTCACACAGCGAGGAAGTGTGGGACTGGGGGTTTGCGGAACTCAAGCACACACGTTCCTGAATTCCCTTGATTGTGCTTGCTCGCTCTAGCTAGGCTCCCTCTCCCTGAGAGATGGATTGATTGATTTGTATGTCAGCAGCCTGGAAATACCCTCTCTTTTTTGCAACCTCAGTTGATCAGCCCTTCACAATTGGGTTTCTTTGTTATAACTAAGTAAATAATGCAATTTTCCTTGAGGGACTTTTTCCTGCACTGACCTTCCCTGCGGCCTTGGGGGCAGCATGTGAATATAACTGCCCTACTACGGCACCTCAGTTCCCTGTGCCTAACTTCTTTATGTCTGGTATGAGTAATTTAGGTGTGGGATGGGCTTTTTAAATTTTTTTTTTTCCTTTTGGTACTGGAGATTGAACCCAGGGTTGCTTTACCATTGAGCTACATCTCCATCACATACATACATATATATATATATATATATATATATATATATATTTTTTTTTTTTTTTTTAATTTTGACACAGTCTCACTAAGTTGTTTAGGACCTTGCTAAATTGCTGAGGCTGGCCTTGAACTTGCAATCCTCCTACCTCAGCCTCTGGAGTCTCTGGGATTACAGGTGTATACCATTGTGCCCAGCTGGGGTGGGCTGTTTAGGGCTTGAGTTTTCATCATACATCTGATGCCAATGAAATCACTTAATGCAGGGGTCATGGATTCAGCAAATGTTTAGAAAGTGCCTACTATGTGCCGTGCACTGACGTTGAACATGTTCTGGTCTGGAAATGTAGCTCAGTGGTGGAGCACTAGCTTGCATGTGTGAGGCTGGGGGATTGATAACACACACACACACACACACACACACACACACACACGTGCTTCAGTTTCCTCCCTTGAACTCTCAATGTGCTTACGGGGATAAGCTAATCTTTATGATATATGAAAAGCATATACATACAATATATAGAGGTAGGCATATCTATGTATAAATATAATAATATATAATATCTAAAGGTGAAAGGTATAATTATACTTTGGGAATACAGGTATATTGTAAATAATTCAGTTCATCTCATGACTGGACCCCTGATGGTGGGTAAATGGGACGTGGAGTTTTTGGTAGGGAGCAGAGCCTCTTTGCATCCTGTGTGCTCTTTCCTTATCTGCTGGTTGCCCAGTGGTCTGCATCCCTAGTCTAGGTTGGGTGGTGTTCCCTGTCATCTAGTTATCCTGCAGGGAGGAAGCCCCTTGACTCTAACTGCACTGTTTCACAGTGACGCTTGTTGGACAAGCTAGAGTAGGTGGCCTAAAACAAAGTTCTGGGCCAGTGTTGGGAACATGAGGTTCAGCTGGCTTGTAGAAGAATTGGTGGTAAACAACTCTAAGGGGTCCAGCTGGCTTGTAATTAGCAAATTGCCTGACCGCAAGACTAAGCTATTCGGCCACTCATTTGTTAGAATTGGAGAAAGGTGTTTGCATTGTACCCTATTGGCTGTTGTAATGGATAAATAGAGTAGCAGCTAGTCAGGTAGAGGAAGCAGCCAAAGAAGAAGAAGCAGCCAAAGAGAAAGCATAGAACCAGAGAAGAAGGCAGCAAGAAGGAAAGCAGCCCTGTCCTGAAGGAGGAAAGCAGAGAAGACCGGTAGAACCGGGGAGAGAGAAGCAGAGACGTCAGAGAGATCAGCAGCGGTAGAAGATGCAGGTCCCGTGTTCCAGCCGCCGGCGTTCGCCCCCTTGTTCCCGGCTCCCCAACCCTTCCTGACTCAGCCCCTTGGAGGATGGCCCAGCGTCGTCCGTTCTGCCGGTTCCTTGCTCTGGAGTGCAGCGGGGAGCGACTCCTTTCCCCAGCCCTGCCCTAACTTGGCCCCTCGGAGGACGGCCCAGGCCCGCTCGGTCGTTCTGCCCACTCCTCGCACAGGAACGCTGCGGGGAGCGACTCCTCTCCCCCGGTCCCCAGCCCTGTCCTGCCGGCGCCTGGTTCCCAGTGTCCTGCTGGCCCCCGGGAACGGCTAAGGTCCCCCGAGGCCGTTCCGCCGCTCCCCGCTCCAGAACCCTGCGGGGAGCGACAGGCCAGCTTCTTAGTAAAAGGCTCAATCTGTGTGTAGGTTGACCTTGTCACTCTATAAAAATCCGATTCCTATTTCATTAAGGGACAAAGTCTAGATTGCTTAGTGTGGCATTCAGGTCCTCCCAGGGTTCGATTTAACCTCCCTTCAGAGCCTCACTTCCAGACGGACTAGCTGAACTTCCTGTTGTTTCTGGGTGGTCCTCTGCTTTTGCATCTCTGCTGGAATACCTTCCCAGGCCTGCCTCCCATTTGTGCATCGTCAAGTGAGGCTCAGCTCCAGGGCCACTCCCTGTTCTTTTTTCCCTCTGTGTAGTCTCCAGTGGCCCCAGCTGGAATAATACACCACTTGCACTTCTGCAGTTTTTGTTTTCTGTACTCTATGATTCTGCCTTGATTATAGTTTTCCGTATACAGATTAGACCCTTCTAAACTGAATTCCTTTTAAGGGTATGGATATATACATACCATTGTAAGGAAAGAGGCAATTGAAGGAGAGAAAGAGGAAAGCAGCTCAACAGTAACACAGACTGATCAGGAAGAAACCTGCAGAGGGGGACCCCGTGGAGTCTAGGACCCATCTGCTGCTTACAGCCTGGGATACATATAGAGGAATGAGGGGGCAGGGGGACAAGGTTTGAGTTTTCTGGTTAAAACAGGAGTTTCAGTAGAGTGTGATTTTTCTGGTAAAGGCCTGGAGTCAATAGATTCTGATAAGGGCCCAAGTTGGTAGATTTTGAAACAGTGAGTAGGGGGCTTGCTGTCTGGCTCACTTGAGTGATTTCTGGTAATTTTCCATATCTATCAACCATTGTTTTATTTCTTTGAGTACACTGATACCAGGTTCTAAAATATTTGCATAAATTAGGCAATAGAGTGTGAAGAGTTTCAAAATTACAGGGACCAGGTTTCTTATACTAGCACTCAATAGCTGTGTAACTTTGGGCATGTCATTTAACCTTTCCGAGCTTCAGTTACCCCATCTGCAAAGTGGAGATAATACCGATTCTAGGGGTGGTTTGTGAGGATGGAATGATTTTATATACTTAATAGGTGCATGTTACATAGTGAAGTAATGAATAAGATAATGCGCGATCACAGCTATCTTGATGAGCGTTCAGATGGGTTTTGGTCTCCCTTATTTTTCTTGAAGGGTATTTACATGTAAGTAGAATTCAGAATCTCAGTTTGGAAAGGGTAACACCCTTCTGTGTTCTACTTGATTTCATTTTAGAATCAACTCTGAAAATTTCATTATCCTTCATGCTCTGCCTGGAAAAACAAATTCTCCAGATTCAGTGCCTGCTGTGGCCTCTTTTAAGAAATCATTTTAGGGAAATGGCTCCAGGAAAAGCATGCAGATGTAATCAGAATACACACCATGTAATGTGTGTGACCCATAGGGTCGGTGGGCCTTCCATCTGCCTCGGTGGGATGAGAGGTTTTCCAAGTCTTCCTCAGCTAGATTTGAAAGAGTGTGAGCTAGGTTGGCAGTGACTTCATCCCTGCCACCTCTCCCCTTCATGTCTCAGGCTTGACCACATTAGAGGAACATAGGCCTTCTGAGGGTGTTAGAGCGGTTCTTCCCACATGCAGGCCAAAACCTGTCTCCCTTGCTGATTGAGCACCCTGGGATGTTTTCCTTCTCAGGTGAGTGCATCTTTAGCAACCAGGAGAATCTGTCCCCAGCACTGCCTTTAAGGCGGACCCTGTCATTTCTCCTTGAGATACACACCTTCTCTAATATGGATGATTGCCACCTAGTGGCCACAGATAAGACCACATGCCACAGAAACTAGCCAAGTGCTATGGGGACTTGGGTTTGGGTTTGAGATTTGAACATGGTCTGTTTCTTTTGGTTGGTATACTGCAAGAATTCTGGCTATAAATTAGCATTTAACAAGAGACCTACCTCTTGCTTTTCCTGGAGCCAAGCACACTGAACTAGGCTTAAAATGCCACATGCCGAATTGGGGAAATAGTGAGTAGGGGGAAATGAGTCTCCCCAAACACAGTTTCTGATAGGATGTGTTCTGGACACTTCCACTCTGTTTTTGACTCCAGGCTTGGGAATGGATTGGGCTGAAAGAGGACGCATGTTTTTTTTGTCTGGCACTTGGCTTGTTTGCAGTTCATTTCTCCAGGTCCTTGGAATAGAGAAGGTTTTACTTAATGCCCCTGCTGCTGGTGACTCTCTCCAGCTCTGTGGGAATCTTCTTCCTAGACAACCCTAGAGGGGGCAGTTCTATGTTCACCAGAGGTGCATTCCTACTTACATCAAGCTCCACCCAGACTTTAGGAGAGCTTTTCCTGGCTTGCCTAATCTTTTTTCATTTGTTCAACACAGAGTTGGGAGGCTCACCTTTGTTGAAGGCTGATGGACCTGTGGAGTGCCCAACTTCCCCTCTCCTATTTTCTTTTAGCAACACCTGCTCTCAGCCCTGCAGTATGCTGGGATTGGAATATAGTGGTATATGGAACCTTAGTGGGGGAACTATTAATCAAAGAATTATCTGAACAAATATAAAATTATTATAAAAAAAGAAGTGCATAGTGCTCAGGGAGTAAGAAAGAGAGTCAATTGTGGCCTGCTTAGAAAAGTCAGAGAAAGGGGGCTGGAGCGTTGGCTCTGTGGTTATAGTGCTTTCCCTGCATGCACAAGTACGCAGGTTCAAACCCCAGCTCCCATGAACACAACTAAGTGTCAGAGCAACGAAAGCCATGTGAAAAACTCAATAAAAATTAATTGATTTATTGAGAAACTCAATAAAAAATTGAAAAAATTAAAGAAAAGTCAGAGGAAGCTTCCTAGAGGAAGGAGCTTTTGAATTGAGAGCTGCAGGCAGAGTGGTATGTACTCCAGAAATCTCAGAGGCCGGAGCACCTGGAGGCCAGAGGAGATGGTGAGGTCACGTCTTGCAGGGCCTCTCAGTGAGAGGTGCTTTGGTCATTATTCTCAGAGCTCTGGGAAGCCACCACAGGGCTAAAGCTATTGGGCAGAGAACTGACTGGAGAGACAAAGGTGGATATGGGGACACCAGAGAGGAGTCAGTTATGGTTATTCAGGCAAATGGGACTATTTGGGTAAGGGGTTAGTGATTGTGATGGGAAGGAGTGGGCAGAACAGAGAGATGCTCAGGAGACAAAATGGACAGGCATGGGAATGGGCATTGTGTTTGAAGCAGACCACCCATGCAAGATGATACACAGGTGTCAAATTGTGTGCAAGACAGATGGTGTGTCCTTCATCACCACTGGCTGGCCCTTTTGAGAAAAGGATAGGTGGGAAGAGAGTTTGGTTTTGAGTATCCTGGGAATGGAGATGTGGAATACACTGGAGTCTTTGGAGAACTTGTGTCCATCTTGCAGTTCTGAGTCATGGGTCCACTCTGGTGAACTCAGGCACTGCACCCGTGCACCAACTTGTGTCGCTGGGCCTAGTCAGGTCCATACAGCAGGTTCAGAGGGTCACTGTCCAGCCCTGTCCTGGGCACTCTTTGTATTCTATGACACGAAGTCACTCATGAATAGTCACAGAACATAATGTGATAGGTAGAGAGAATAAGCATAATTGGCATGGAGAAAAGGGAGATATTAGCAAGGCCCGGGGACTGTGGTATTTGTGTTCCTAAAGCAGCCAAGAGGCCAGTCCTTTTGCAAGTTCTTGCCTCTGCAGTTGTCCTTTATTAACTGCAATCACTTTCTGACTGTAGAGAGAAAGATGTGTCTGAGTAGCAGAAAATTTTTAGGATAGTTATATGCAATTGGGTAACATTGACCCAGAAAGGTGGTAGATCTACTGAAAAGAAATATAATTGTAAATTTATTTTGAATTTTTTATTACATGGGTATATACGAGTACCTGTTTGTGCACAATAATATTAAGTTTTACCCAAGGCGAGAAAGGATATGGCTTGATTTGAGATATTACTGGTAAGTTTGTAAAATTAAGGTGGATTCTCATTTTTTTAAAAAATTGTGATAAATCTTCTGTTTAGTGAAAGAAAGATAACACTTGGGTTAAATTCTTTTAAATTCTGTGCAAATTAGTATTGGCTGAGCATGGCATCCCCAGGAAGAGAAGGGTACTTTTCTCTGGCCCCTGAGTGAGCAGATGCTGTGGGAGCCGTCTCTCAAGGCCAGGCTTCTAGCTGCTTCCACATCCTTGCCCTCTTGATCTCCTCACTCAGAGGGGTAGTTCCTTGTCTTCCCTGGTTGTGGGCAATGACCTCTTTGCTCTGCTCTGGCCAACACTCTGCTTTTGTAGCAACAGATGTTCTGCAAAGTAAACATAATTGACTTTGCCTGGCTCTTTGCTGTTCTTGCATTGCCTGAACATGAAACGGTGCGGTTATATGAGCAGGGGGCCATGGTGCTCAGCGTGCACCCAGCCTTCGAGCCAGCCTCCCCCCACCCTTCTCCTTCCTGTAATGTGCTTGTTAGAATCCTGTGTATATGAGAGCAGAGTCCTGTACACATGTAATAAAACTTTAGGGAGTTGCACATCCAGGGTGGTAATCCATTTAAGACACCACCTACCCTTTTGGGTTGGAATAGTCAGGAAACAGTGTTTTTTGAGTATTCTCCTTTTGATGTCTTCTCCATTGACCAAAGTAACACAGAGGGATTATCTTAACCCATTAAGTCCCAAGTTTTCAATTCTGTGAATGTTTCAAGAAAATTCACAGGCACATTAAAGTAGGTTGGAAATTATACTGTAGAGTTCATAAATATTAATGAATATTGTCATTAATTTTATGATTATAATTACATTATTATATAAACATGTATTTGGGACAATGGTGCACAATGGATTAGTGGGGGAAGCTAGCTTGTTGTTGCCAAATGCTGTATGGATCTCAGTGCTAAGGACTTTGGAGTCTCAGGTGCCTTCTGTCTGGCTGTGTGCTCTTAGGTCAGTCCTTTAACTGCTCTGAGCTCTGCACACAGGTAGTCATGCTTCCCTTCTCTGGAGGTTTCATATATCAGAAAAGAGTAGCACAGCCTTGGCTACTGTGGAGGCTTGTGGTGTGCTTGGTGCTTACCCGGAGCCTCCAGCCCACCTGCAGCTTCCCTCAGATGATGTAATTGAGACCTAAAGCAAGGTTTCATATCTGATAAGTTGTGGAGCTGGAACTTGAACCCAGGGGCCACTGGGAGCTGGGGTGGGAGTGAGAGATTGGTGTTGATGAGTGTATAACCCAGTACACCATAGAATGCAAGTGGAGCAAGGAGGTTCCCCCAAACAAGCTTGAGATGCTATCCCAGTGTGGGGCGTGGATTCTGAGCAAGCAGAACAACAGGTGTCTACTGTAGCTTCCCTGAAAGTTTCTCAAAGTCCAAGGTGAGTCCCTTTTCAGGTCCCAGTGGCTGGGACTCTCATTCCCCCCAGCTGTCCTGCTTGGCGTAGAGCCTGGTATTGACTTCATACCAGCACTCATCACCCGCTCTTCTGTTAAGGGGTGAGGCCTATTTGCCTCTGCAGTCTGCAGTACTTCTCAGGCTTATGCTGTGGCAGAGTGTCCCCTGTGCTGCGGGACAGTGAAGTCAGGTTACCTTCTGCTCATGAGCTACCAGGCCCTACCCCTGGTGGAATGGGTTTTCCTGTGAAAAGGCCTCACAAAGCCTTGTTGTGCGTTATTACTAGCCACTCCTTGGTCCTCATTGGCAGCTGGCCCTGGCAGCACAGTTTTTCAGGTCCCTGTGGAATCTTTCCCAAGCCAGGATTATGTTTCACCCTTTTTTTCCCACGTCGTTGAGATGATTGTCCAACTTGAGCCTGTCTCGCCCTGCTGGGGAGGCCCAGCAGGATTGTCAGGTGAATGCAGGGCAGGGCTGTGCTTAGTCCTCGCTCTCAGCCTTCCTTTGTGAGTTCTGATTGAGGGAACGTTAGGATTAAAGTAAGAATTTGGTGCACATTTCCTACACTGTGTTTTGTGGCTTTTGGAGGGCTTCCTCTTCCACTCTGTAGTATTGCTCTCTCCTCTTTTTCTGCATGTGGCCTCCTCCTCAACGTTTTGACTTTCAGATGTTTCTGTTTCTTCTTGACTTGTTTGGTTGTAGTTTGTGTTCCGAGGGCTGTCCTCTACCTGGGGCAGCCAGTTTTGAGAGCAGCCTGTTTCCCTGTCACCCTCTTTTGACTTTTTTCTCCAGAATCATTCCACAAAAGTGACTTAACCAGAGAGGAACAACTGGAAGTTGGCTCCTGTGATCTCTTTTTCCACCTTCAGTGCCTTTCTCTTGCAGTATAGAGGAAAGAGCTTTGCCGAAGCCACAGTTAGCTCAGTACCTATGTCATCTGACCTATGGGAGTGTGGCCCAGGCTCCACACGGTAGCCTGAGCCCCAGACCTGAGGAAAGCAGCAGGGCCTGAGCCTGGCTCTTCCCTTAGCAGCCGTTGCTTGGTGTGAACATTAGGGGCCGGGTTTGGGCACCATGAATCTCCCCCACACTTATTCAGAGCAGGATGATCAGGATGCACTGCCCGGTGCAAGTAGAAGGAACAAATCAAACAAAATCAGAAGATGAAAACCATGACCCCTTAATTTCAAGGGACAAAGCGGGAGCTAAGAAAGAGAAGTATCAAGGATGGCCGATGCGGAGGTTATGTTGATCTGTGAATCAGAATACAGCCTCCTCCCCGCCCATGTCTTATTAAAGCCAGGCCTTGTTACCAGTTTTGCCTCATGTTTCCCTCCTCTGGGAATTTGAACATAATGCCATTTCCCCTTCGGTGAGGGAAGCATGGATAAGGGTAATTTGAATGATTAGCCTAATCCGCAGGAAGGCTGTATGTGGAATTAAGTTAAGCACATTTGCACTGAGCAGTGTTGTCTGTCAGGCCACTTAAAGGTACCTTGGTGGTTTTATACCCTTAACAGAAGCTGAGGGCTCAGGAAGGATCATTGGCTTTTATTACTGTCTTAAATGAAAGCTTATTTTTTAAATTTGACAAGGGCCTCTGAGAGCTCTCATTATAGATACCATGTGTGGGGTGTGTTTTTACCCCAGTGCAAAACATTGCCAAGACTTTGTTGTGGTGGCAGTGGATGTGGCCACCCAGGGACGTGGCTCAGGTGGGAATTTGTCAGGCTGGCACAGCACTGGGCTCATGAGGAGAGTAGAGAGGGTCTCTGAACTTGAGCTTTGTCTGTACCTCAGTTAGAAGAGGAAGGCCAAGTGCTCTCTGTGCCATGGGGACCTGTAGCTCTAGGCTCCTGCTTCCAGCTTTCATCTGGTTCTCTCCCCACGGTCAGTGTGTGTTTGGGGTTAGACGTAGGGGACAGCCGTGCTGACCATGTGGATGGTGTGGTAGGGTGGAGCTGCAGGCCATGGAAAGGGGGGCTGGCTCTGATCCAGGCTTCCTCCCTGACCTGGGCTGAGTAGATGCCCATGTGTGTCAAATGGAGATCACAGAACTTACTGTGTGGCTGTAGGAAGTATAGTTAGGATTAGAATCATGAAAACACATGTAACCAAATATGAGCTTTCAGAGCAAACCAATGTTTCATGTTATAAACAAGTATTTACTACTTTGAGTTTACATTCATTTGTGCCTTGAAATGGTCTCAGGGACAAATCTGTTTGCTGTTATATTCATAGGAGGACTAGAAAGGACAGCAGCTGGGAAGGTCAGTTTAATTTTAGTAATTCCTGTTTTTTCCTCTTTTCCTTGCTAGATTTGTCTTCAGCGAAGCGGAAGTTTGCAGATTCCTTAAATGAATTTAAATTTCAATGCATAGGAGATGCAGAAACAGATGATGAGATGTGTATAGGTAAGTCATAACCTTGTGGAAGATAAAATCATTTGCTGTTGGTCATGGCTCTCCGTGTCCCAGCAGAGCCTTTTCCTGGGATAGGAGGCATGGAGATTAGTAAAGACAGAAGTCCACAGAGGAGGTAGAGGGCAGAGATACGCGAGGCTCAGGCCTGGGGCTACCCTGGGCTGCTTCTAGTTCTGGGATTGCCTCACTCACCTTCCAGTATGCTGAGGAAGGTTGAGGTTTTGCAGTGGGGCTCTCCTCTCCACTGTCCTTTAGTGTTTTCCTTCTGACTGGTTTTGTGTCATTCCCTCGCCCCTCCAACTCGTGCTAAGAACTTAGAGCAAAAGTACATGCAGGTAGATGAAGTTGCAGAGGTTGCAAAATGATAGTTCACAGGCAGAGATCAGAATTCAGCCAAGTTTTGTTTGGCTTTCATTTTTTAAATTGAATTGTCATATAAGTAGAATTTATCTAAAATTCCAGTTTCCCAGCTTCTTTGAAAAGCTTGAGAATCTGATCTGCTGGGCCTGCATTCTGGCCTGGTAACAGTTGGCTGGAGCTCTGTGTAGCTGCTGTTACCTTCAGATGGGGAGAGGAGCTCAGTGTCCTGCTCACTGTGGTCCCTGCATCTCCTTTTGCTCATTACTTAAAGGCTACAGTGTACGGTGTATCCCTTTTTCTCCCCACGGTGTGCAGTTTTGCCCTTCACGGTCCCTTGCCTGCTTCCATAGGCAGCCCTGAGCATGCCAGGGTCTCATTATTATACTTGATTCTTTTCACATTACATATGTTGGTTGATGCCATTAAGGGAACAAGAATTAGAGTTGGGACTGAGGGTGTAGTTTAGTGGGTTGAGCATGTGCTTAACATGCCTGAGTCTCTGTGTTCCATCCCTAGCACAAAACCAAAGCAGAAAAATGAAAATAAGAAAGAAAGAATTGAGAAAGTTGTAGTGAATTGCTTAACTCGTCAAATGCTCATTGAGTCCTGTTGCTGTGTGGAGCACCAGGATCTGGGAATGACTGTAGACACTTGGGAGAAGCTGAGACCAATTAAAACACGCACATCTGTGTAAATCGTGAACGAAGGGCTGCTTTGCCCAATGTTGCACAAGTGTCCTAAGGATCCTCAGGGCTACTATACTCAGTGCCTACTTATTGACATGCTGCATGCCACATTTTGTTAATGAGTGGCTCGAGGACTCAGAGAGCAGGAACCCAAGGAGATGCCAGTGATGTGGCTTCTGATGCCAGCAGCACTATTTATTCAGCTCTGGTGCCAAAGAAAAGGTTGGGCTCTGACGCAACCCCGCAACAAATGTTGAGGAGGTTGAATCCTAGACAGGAAATCCTTTAGTTCCTGAGCGGAACTCTGCCCCTTTCAGTCTGGGGACTGGGAGCCTGCCAGCATCTCACCAGTCCTGGGACTCTCAGGAACAGGCGGGTCTTTTCCTTGAAGAAATCCTGCCCTAGCTAGAGTGCCAGGTGCAATTAACCTGCATTTCTGGGTCATCTCATCTTTAATGGTTAATGACTAAAAGATAAGGGGAGTCTGAGGAAGCAATTGACTTTAGCCATCTGCATGTACAAGAAATTCAAATCCATAATTTAATAATGGAGGTGAAAAGGCTCCTGAAGACCCATTACTCTTCCCTCTTGGCCCCTTTCTGTCTTCCAGCAAGGTCTTTGCAGGAGTTTGCCACTGTCCTTAGGAATCTCGAAGATGAACGGATACGGATGGTGAGTACAGCTGGGCTGTCCTTGGTCCCACTGTGTGCACATTGAGGAAGCAAGGGATTTGTTATTAGAAGTCCTGGGTTTAGAGTCCAGACTTTGCTACTGGGGTGCTCTGTGCTCAGGAGTAATCCTCATCTTGGGGTGGGGATGAAGACTTTCGCAAGCGTTAAAGGTACATACCTTCATAATAGCATCATGTTCCCCTAAAGACTCACTGTGTGGTCTATACATAAGCTATAGGTCTCAAGGGTGGAATGCGGAATAATTTAACTTTTGAGGGCCTCAGATTCTACAGCAGCAGAATAAGAATCTGCTCACTCCTCCCCACACCTTATTGAAGCTGTTCAAGAGCCTTTGGAGGGTAGGGGTCAGCGCTTCACGTTTAATTCCAAAACACGTAACATAGCATCTGCTGTGTAAATGGCACTCAGTAAGTGATGGTAACTATAACAAGTCTTTCAAAGAGGTGCTGTGCAAATTCCAGAGTCAAATTCTGATCTCTGGGTTCCTAAGTTCTTTTAAACTAGCATTTATTCTGATGTAGTTCAGCAGTAATGGATAAGAGATTCCACACCCACAGGAAGTTCCTTCTCTTCTTCTCCCACATACATCAGATGTTGGGAACGAAGCCTGATTAGAAATCCCCTGCAGATTGCACACTGGTTTGTCCCTCTGAGGACTGTCTCCAGGCAGCAGTGCTCCACAGGCCTAAGGAAGATGCCAAAATTTGAGCATTTTTCTGCTCTTTCCATAGCAGCAGCTGTCAGTGTATTAAGTTTACCAAGGCATTACCTCTCACAATGACTGTGAAGTGGTATCTATTTTATTTTCATTTTTCAGATGAAAAAACTGAGGTTTACAGAGGTTAAGTGACCAAACAGGATCATGTGTGTGGTTAAAATGTGATACAGTCTGGATTCGAACTCGTCAGCATTATACCACCCCCCCAAAAAAAAGAATTTCTTTAAAACTCCAAACAATGCAGAAACCTCCTTTCCGCCTTGCAGGATGACCTGGTTTCTCCTGATTGCCCACCTCTGGGTACTCAAACCAGAATCATAATGGTAGTGGTAGGGGTGGTGGGTGGAAGGACGGGAAAGCTGTGTGTTTGTGCACGTGCTAGTGCCTGAGAAAGGGCAATGATTCTTTTGAGCCTGATTCTTGGCCAAGTCGTTATTTGGGGGTGGGGGGGCGTGGTGAGCAAATCAACATGAATACCCTGCAGATTGCTATGGCCCATGGTAAGGGAACAATGACTGGATTATACTTTTCAGCTTGCCTCTGCAATTTCATTATTTATGTCAGTGAATCAAGTTTCTGCTGTCTACATATGAGAATCTGGCCATCATAAACCCCTTCTCACCCCTCCTTACCCTGGGGCAGTTTCATCATCAATTCAGGTGGGCTCAGCTCAGCAAAGCTGCACCCTTTTTGGGAAGCCTTCTCTGACTCCCTGCGATATTTGGCTGTCCTTTTAAAAAAAAAAAAAAGAGAGAGAGGGACAGTGAGAGAGACAGAGAAAGAGAGAAACAACTTTATTTAGTTTTTCACATGGCCTTAATTGCTCTAACACTTAGTTGTGTACCTGGTGCTGGGGTTTGAACCCAAATCCTCGTGCTTGCCAGGCAAGTGCCGAAACCGCTGAGCCACTGCTCCAGCCCTTGGCTGTCCTTTGTATTTTCTGAACATCCATTTCATGCCTGTGATTCTGCATTTGTCACATTGTGTCTTGATAATCACTGTACAAGACTGAGCCCATAGTAAATATGAGGTTTTTGTTTTGTTTTGTTTTTTAAATCAAGGGCAGAGAATGAGTTTCTGTGTGCCCAGCATCAAGCTCAGTGCTTGGAACTGGTTGAAGTCACAGGCATAAACTTTTAGAACCAGAGGGATCATATTCCTTACCATCTACAATCTGTCATTTGACAGATGAGAAAACAGGTCACATCAAAACTGATGGGGGGGGTTAGGAGTAGGACAGGGGCAAGGACTTGGGTATCCTGCTTCCCACATGAGCAGTTGAGCACCTTCATGTAGTGAGCTGTGCAGGACTGGATCCTCAGTGACATTGCCCATTGGAGTAACTTGGAGGCTTATAAAATACTGATGTCTGGGACTAGGTCCAGGAATTTTTAGTTGGCTTGGAGTATGGCCTGGATGCTTGGATTTGTAAGGTCTCCTCATGGCTCTAACACTGACCCAGGGGTTTGGCATACTGCTATAGGCTTCCGAGACTTGCAGTTGATTTGTGGAAAAGACTTGAACAAGCAAACCAATTAAGCAACAACAAATAACAATAAAAATCAAACAAATTCAAAGCCATTGCAACACTCTATTGTTAAGATGTGGTGTTCTGAAATAAGTGCTCTCAAAATTGAGAAAAGGCAAATAGGAATAAACTTTGGAGATCTGCCTTCTTCTCTCGCTTATACTTCCAGCCAGTTCTTTACAGTGTCCATCTGACACTTGTGGAATTTACATGAGATGGTTTCATTGTGAAGGACATGCATATGATTTAGAAAAAATCCTTTGTTGTAATGAGATTCTTGAAATAATTAGTTGAACATAGAGTGAGCAATGTGTGACTTAGAAGGAAAGATTCTAAAATATTGCATTGCCTTAGAAAAGACCATAGAATCTTAGAATTGGAACAATTCATCCCACTCATTTTGTGGATGAGGAAATTAGAGCCCAGAGAGGTTAAATGTTTTGCCCATGGTCACACAGTTGGCAGCTGGTCAAGACATCATTCATTCAGGCATTGAAAAGTTTTGAGTGCTCCTTTGTTTCAGCACTCCTCTGAGCTTTGGGGAGGGTGGTAGACAAGTGAGTGTTTACAAGCTGATGTGTGTGTGTATGTGCATGTCTCTGTGTGTGTATGTGTATACTGTACAGTGGTGAGCCAGAAAACACATGGTGGGACGGCAGGCAGCTTCTCTGAGTTAGGTTGGTGTCAGGGAAAGCCTCCTTAAAGAGGTGATCTTTAAGCTAAAACCTTAATTACAGTAAGATGTCATCCATGCAAGGGTTTGGGGACAGATCATCTGAGGGAATGCCAGAGAAAGACAAGTTTGGCACAATGGAAGTATACGAGGGTGGTGGTGGGCTCCAACGCAGGACTGAGGCTGAGCCCTGGGATATGGTGTTAAGAAGTAGGCAGTGGGTTTGGAGCGGTGGCTCAGTGGTTCCCATGCTTGCCTGGCATGCACAAGGATGCGGGTTCAAACCCCAGCACCATGTACACAACAAAGTGTACGAGCAATGAAAGGCACATGAAAAACTAAATTAAGTTAATTCTCTTTCTCTTTCTCTCACTGACCTCTCTCTCTTTCTCTTTCTCTTTTAACCCTCTCTCTCTTAAAAAAAAAAAAAAAAAAGTAAGCAGTGGTCAGGAGGTGCAGACATATTGGTCCCAGTCCAGTCCTGTAGGGTGACAGAGCATCAGGCTTGGAAGGTTCCTGTGCCAGCAAAAGTCCAAAAAGGGTTTTTTTTTTTTTTTTCCTATTTTAAACCTGACTCACTGTTGATCTGCTTTGCTTGTAATTAGGATGAATGAGCATCTATAAGAAAATGTCACCTGAAGCTTGGAACCGAGACTCTGTCACCATTCCTTCTGCCTTCAGAAGGTTGCTGTCAGTTTTAGACCTCCCCATTTTTCCTTTTAAAGGACCAGTGTTAATCAGACACAGGAGGACTGTCAACATTTTGGACCGATGATTAGATTTTGTTTTGCTGTGCTGGCGGTTCACGTTTTGAACGCAGGGATGCAGGGACAGTGTTGCTTACTCTGTGGGAGACATGGGCGCCCACTTTGTGACGGAGCTGCCGTCGCGTCAGTCGTTCTTTGCTGACGCTGATTTTGCCCTCTGATTTCCTTCACAGATCGAGAACGCCGGCAAGGTGCTCATCACTCCTTTGGAGAAGTTTCGAAAGGAGCAAATTGGGGCTGCCAAGGTGAGCATTTTACAGATGCTGTTCTTCAATTTTACGGTGGAAGTCTGGAAAGAACAGAAAATGTAACCATGCCTTCAGAGAATGCAAGCCCATCTTCTTCAGAAAATCTCTGGAGATAAGCCCAGAGCCTGGCTGTCGAAGTGTGACCACCTGAGTGATCACCCCCAGCAGCCACTCCAGTACCTCCTTACCTAATTGTTTTGTGCTAGTCCGTACACTACGTCTCCTCTGTGTTGTCAGATGGTTGTGTGCTTGGATAGTAGACTGTACTGGACAGTATCTTTGCATATCTATTTTCGTGGAATTGTGTTGATTAGAGGTCCAGGGCTCACTGCCTAAGCAGAGCTGCACTTCTGACTTTGGGCTCAAGGATGTCTTTAGGGGGAGGTGGCTGGTACTTAGCCTTTACCCATTTTTGCTATCTGTAGAAAGTGCCCCCCCACCCCCGCCACACTTTTTTTTTTTTTTTGCCAGATCTTAAAATGTTTCAAGAGAAACTAAAGAGCCAGAGATTTATATGAAATAATTTAAGAAAATATGTGTTGCTTATTGTATAGGTCAGAAATTGCATCTGCAGGCCTGCTTTAGCCCAGAGGTTTCTGTGGGCTATCACTGACCTGGAGGGACTCTAGCCAAAACTCAGCTAGTTTTAATGAGTTACTGAAAGGCTGCAAAGAAATCCAGTTCATTTTTAAGAGGTGGATTCTCTGGGGTTCCCCTGTTTGTGATAAATCACTGGAAATCCTAGCAGTTTTGACCTTCAGTAGAGTGTTAGAGGCCACCTGCAGGGAAGATGTTTTCATTGGAATCAACGAACGCAAAAGGCTTTTTCATATTTTCCTGTTTTTCTGGAACTGGGTCAGTTCAGCCACAGTCACTTGCGCCACCTGCAGGCTGCAGGGTTTTTTGTTTTTGGCCACACCACCCTCTTAACTGGTGTGGCTCTTACTCAGTTGGGAAATGTCCTTGAGAAGTGATTGTAGGTGGAAATGTTATAGAGGGCCCCCTTCCTCTCTACCACCTGCTTTCTAGAAATAGATATGATTACTGTAAACGATGTAAACGATATTAGTTGGGATTTGTTAGAGGGATGCTTGGCTGTAGTTTGAAGGAGAGACCATGGCAACTTTTTTCTCCCAGTTTTATAGCATGCTTGTACCAATTTCATCTTATATTTATAAAGAAGTGGGAGCTTGGGCTAGGGGTGTGGCTTAGTGGTAGAGTGCTTGCCTAGCATGCATGAGGCTCCAGGTTCAATCCTCAGCACCACCAAAAAAAAAAAAAAAAAAAGCTCATTAGTTCTTTATCAAAGATTAAGGAATGCAGAATCTGAAGGAAACCTGGTCCTACTAAAGTTTTGCCAGGGATTTTGAAATGACCTAATGGGGCTAAGAATATGCTAGTGAATGAACCCTCTAGGTTATGGGGCATTTGCTTTTCTGTGCATGCACAAAAGATATGGCTTTTAGAGGAGAGCTTTGAGATAGAGGACCTGTATGTTGAGACATCTTTCCAAGTTACTTCTCCTTATAGGCACAGACACTGCTCATTGACCTCTTACCTCACATGGTTTTGGGGGTTACCACTGTCACTAGGGAAGAGTGGGCTTCCTTGGGTTTTACTGCCAGCAATCCTCATGATAGGCACATGTACTTTTCCCAGGGGGGTACTAGGTGGTGGGACCTGTTGTAAGAATAAAAGAATTTAGCTGGGCATGGTGGCACCCGCCTGTAATCCCAGTGGCTAGGGAGGCTGAGGTAGGAGGATGGTAAGTTCAAAGCCAGCCTCAGCAACTTAGCAAGACCCTAAGCAACACAGTGAAATCCTAACTCAAAATAAAAAATAAAAAGGACTGGGAATGTGGCTCAGTGGTTAAGTACTCTTTAGTTCAGTCCCTGGTATTTCCCCCCCCCCCAAAAAAAAAAGAATAAAAGAATTTAAACAAAATAGTCACTCACCCAAGCATGTTTCCTCTCCTGCATTCTCTGTTCATTCATTCATTCATTTATTCAATCAATCATTAATAATCATCAGTCATTAAAGTGATTTTAATGGCATTTGGGGTGATTTCTCATCCTTTCTCCATTGTTTCCCACTACCCCCATATCTTCTCCACTACTCCACACCCCCATACATTAACAACAAACGCACTAGGAGACGATCCTGGGTACATTGTCAAGAATACCTAAGATTCAGCAAGCGTTCTGGCTGCTACTGGTAGTGGCCGAGGAGGGAGGCTTCTGAACCTTGCCTTCATGATGCTAAAATTACTTTACCCTCTCCTCTCCTCTGATGCTGCTTTGGTTGCTATAACAATCTGTTGAGAGTGCTCTGGTGTGAAGGCTGCCAAGACGCAGGGGATTTTTGGGCATTCTTGTGCTAATGTGGCTGCTCAGGAGTAGGGCATGACCCTGAAGCTTATCATAACCATGGCCCTCAATTTATATTTCTGAGTTTGAGAAGTTGATTTTTTCCTGTACCAGAGGTAGATTTGGAGTGCTGAGTGCTATAGTAAAAGTAGAATACACAGTAGCAAGTAGTGGTTCAGAGCAGGTCTTGTGCTAGGCTGCGTGAGTCCGAGTCACTTGCATGTGAACCTGGGGAGATTTACTGGACCTCCCCCTGTGCGTTTTCTGATCAGTAAAATGGAGATAATAATAGAGCTTACCTCATAGTTATTATGAGGAAGAAACGAGTGAACTCATATCAAGTGTTTAAAATGGTATCCGTCATATACCATTGTGACTGTTATGTAGTCATTTGAATGTTGGCCATTAAATTAGACACAGTTTGTTCATTGAGGAAATCTTGAAGATCCTGCTCTGTGCCCAGCACTGTGCTATGCGTTGATGCTTGGTGGTTAAGGCTGTGTTCATGGTATTGCTGGAGAAAAAGGAGTTAGATGAAAGGATATAATTTCAAGTTGTAATAAGTACTTGGATTGGTTATCTTTGTGGAACCCAGGACATGCGAGGCTACTGGTGTTCTTGAGGAGAAGGAGGTGGGTACAGACAGCGTGCTCATCACCATCCTGAAATTTATCGAGGGCTTCTCATGCACCAGGCATTTTGCTAAGCACCGTTTATCTCATTTAATCCTAACAAACCTATGAGGAATGTGTGTTCTTACCCTTATTTTGTTATACAGTCTTTGAGCCGAAGAAGATACAATCTGAGCAGTTGTCTCATCTAGTCTTCCTCAATTTATAGATTTGGACATTGAGTCCTGGAGAGGGAGAGTGATTTGTTTAGAGTCAGTCCCTGCAGACTTGGGATAAATTCCAGGATCCTGGCTCTGTCCTCTGTCCACTTAGCCACCCCACAGCAACCTCTCTGGAAGGTGACAACCATCTTGTATCCTAAGTTACCGAGTAATACCACCCTGTCTCCTAAGTACATTACCCGAGTCTCAGAGTTATTCCTGCAGAGGTCTCTTGCTGTTTCCTCAGGACAGAAACTGCTTCCATCTCTCTTTTTTCCTTTCTTTCTCCTTCTCGTTTTCTCTAATGTTGGCAATCCTCTTGAACATGGAATGTAGAGGCTCCAGTTGCCAGAAAGTCACAGAATGCCAGTGACTCGTGTTTCCTGGCCTTTTCTCACCTCTGGTGAACTGGACCATGCTGGCTCTAGGGTTCTCCTTTTTGGGATTGCTGGCAAGACCAGTGGGAGTGGACATGCGTGAGCATCAGTTGGAGTTAGTGCTCAGCTTGGAGTTTCTGGTTTCTCTAAAGAAGAGTTGCTTGCCTGTACCCTCCTCAAATGTGAAGGAGCTGTGTTTACTCAGGCTTTGTATGGTTCATAGTTCTTATATGTGAGTAGTCATTGAAGCAAAGTTCAGGTTTGCAGAAATGGATGCATGTCAGCCAAATGAGAGAATGATTATTCTACCCACTTTGTGAGGCTTAGAATCTTGCTGTTGCGGGAGCTTGTCAGGGCTGCAGATGGCGGCTTCTTGGCTCAGAGCGTTCTGCCCCTGGGTCTTTGCACTTGCTGTTGTCTTACTCCAGAAGCCTCCACTCTGTCCCTTTCTGTGTTCGCCAGGTTTTAGCTCACATCTCTCCTGCCTGGCGAGGCTTTTCCTGAGCACCCTGTCTAAAGAATCTCCATGGCCACATTGTTTATTTTCTTTGTAGCCCTTTCAATTATGCTGCTCATTTGTGTACTGGCTAATTGTGTTTCTCCTTCTGCTAGAACATTCCCATCATGAGGGTAGGAGCTATTTCTGTCTTGTATTGCCAGTGCCTGAAGTATGGCCTAACTCAGATTTAGTTGCTCCTTATCTGTTAGATGAGGAGTCTCTGAGCCTGCTTACCTGACTGGAGAATACTGGGCTCTTACAGGCCTTAGAGTTGCGCAGCTGTGTCTCTGTGGACTCCCCCAGCTCCTATGGGCAGGCATGATGCACCAGCTTAGTGAACTGGGACCTATTTACTGGGCTAATACCAGCCTTCTTCCAGTCCTGCCTGCTACCCGCTGGAATGTGGACTGAAAGG
Source organism: Aplodontia rufa (assembly GCA_004027875.1). NCBI lineage: Eukaryota > Metazoa > Chordata > Mammalia > Rodentia > Aplodontiidae > Aplodontia > Aplodontia rufa. Next base: position 23,435 of record PVKS010002388.1, on the reverse strand, counting down.
ACATTGCCAGTGAGCACATCTCGAGTGTGATATGGAATGTGGGCTTTGGAGGCAACTGTCCTGGGCTCAAATCCCAGCTCTGTCACACTCTGTGACATTTTACTAGTTACCTCCCTGGATCCAACTTTTCTTATCTGCAAAATGGGGCATAAGAATAGAACCTCAGCTCAAGACCTTGGTGAGGGTACAAGGATTACTATGTATATTACTATAATTATTTTTCATTTTGAAGGCAGTAATTTAGGCTAATAAAAATTTCCCAAAGGGAGAAAAAATTTGCCATTATCCTATTTCCTTAACTCAAGCATTTTCATTAAGTGCCCAGTTTCTCCTCGTCGTTACCCACAGGTAGGTATCTGTGTGCACTGCACCCGGTTTGTGTTTGCTTTCGTACTATTCCTAATATTATGATCCATCAAGCAATTTATTGGGTGTCCCATGCTTTAATTATCGCCAGCCTATCCTTGGGCAGTGACTTTGTTTCTGCCTCTTGTCTTTGATTCACTGTGTTCAGTGACGCAGTTGTGAAAAGTCCATCCTTGTTCTGAGTTCTTCCTCTGCGAAGAGACCTGTATGTGGTATTCAGGCATCAAGAGGAGCTCGGTCTCTGTAGTAAGGAGTATTGTTTGAACATGGTGAAGCCACACCTAACCTTAGTCTACTTCGTCCCAGCAGGGAGGAGGCAGGTCTTCCTTCCTTAGCATTATCTTCATAGGTGACCTTCCCACTGTCTCTGGCTTTGAACGTTTGTGTGAATTAGAAGGTAGAAGGTGGGCATGTGGTGCATTCCTGAAATCCAAGCAGCTCAGGAGGGTAAGGCAGGAGGATCTCAAGTTAAAGCCAGCCTCAGCAACTTAGGCCCTAAGCAACTTGGTGAGACCCTGTCTCAGAAAAAGAAGAAGACTGGGGACTGGGGATGTGGTTCAGTGATTAAGTGTCCTCTGGGATCAATCCCTGGCAGTTCCCCTACCCCTTCCAAAAGTAGAAATTTTGGTCTTACAGTTGAAGTTCTTTTTGTGTGTGTTGCTGGGACTGGAACCTGGGGTTTCTTGCATCCTGAGGGTTGGGAACATGAGGCCCAGCTGGCTTGTAAAAGAATTGGTGGTAAACAACCCTAAGGGGTCCAGCTGGCTTGTAATTAGCAAATTGCCTGACCGCATGACTAAGCTATTCGGCCACTCATTTGTTACAATTGGAGAAAGGTGTTTGCACTGTACCCTATTGGTTGCTCTAATGGATAAATAGAGTAGCGACTAGTCAGGGAGGGAAGCAGCCAAAGAGAAAGCATAGAACCAAAGAAGGCAGCCAGGAGGAAAGCAGCCCTGTCCTGAAGGAAGAAAGCAGAGAAGACGCATAGAACCGGAGAGATCAGCAGAGACGTCAGAGAGATCAGCAGCGGTAGAAGATGCAGGTCCCGTGTTCCAGCCGCCGGCGTTCGCCCCCTTGTTCCCGGATCCCCAACCCTTCCTGACTCAGCCCCTTGGAGGATGGCCCAGCGTCGGTCGTTCTGCCGGTTCCTTGCTCTGGAGTGCAGCGGGGAGCGACTCCTTTCCCCAGCCCTGCCCTAACTTGGCCCCTCGGAGGACGGCCCAGGCCCGCTAGGTCGTTCTGCCCACTCCTCGCTCAGGAACACTGCGGGGAGCGATTCCTCTTCCCTGGTCCCCAGCCCTGTACTGCTGGTGCCCGGTTCCCAGTGTCCTGCTGGCCCCCGGGGAAGGCTAAGGTCCGCCAAGGTCGTTCCGCCCGCTCCCCGCTCCAGAACCCTGCGGGGAGCGACACTGAGCGGTCACTCTGCCACCAAATCCCTCCCTACCCTCACCAGGCCCCACAATTTAAGTTTTAGAAGGTGTGACCTATGTCATAGGTGCTGAAGACTGGGGTGCGGCGGGGTGGCCGCATGGCTTAAAGGGTGTTATTAGGAGTAGGATCCTTGTGCAGCCCTCTCCTGGTCTGTGCTGAGGGAGGAGGAGGCTGTGAAGAGGAGCAGCCTGGAGAGGCTGAGCTGCTTTACTCCTGCAACTGATACTGTTTTTTCTATTTCTCCCCTCTCTTTTCTTTTTTGCCAGGAAGCCAAAAAGAAGTATGACAAAGAGACAGAGAAGTATTGTGGCGTCCTAGAAAAACACTTGAATTTGTCTTCCAAAAAGAAAGAGTCTCAGCTTCAGGAGGTAAGGAACGGGTGACTGAACAGCGATTGCTTTCACATGGTGCTGCGGATGTGTGCTGTTGCTCTTTGCTAGAGAATCTTAGGCTTGGAAGGGAACTTTGGAAACCAGGAGCTTCTCCCGAGGCCTCATCCATGCTGAGGGCTGCTTTGCTTTTGTAAGACCCCATCCCACCTACTCATGTGGCTCTGCATCCTGCTGTGGCTAAGGGCATTCTGCCACGTCAGGCCACCACCTCCTGGGTGGGTGCCTTCATGGCTAGACTGCGCCTCTTCATTTCAAGCTGAGACCTTCCTGTTTCTCTCCCCCTTGGTCTTAATGCAGCCTTATCTCTTAACTTCCTCCTGTGTATCACTGATTTTCAACTTTTTAGCCTCTGAAACACTTGAGGCATTCTTCCTTAATGTTGAGAGAACTCTATCTATATCTATATATTTTTTCAGTACTGGGTATTGGTCCCAGGGTCTCACACATCCTAGGCAAGCGCTCTACCACCAGACCACACCACCAGCCCTTTAATATTAATTTTTAAAATTATTTCAGTCTCATTCTTAACTTTAGTCTTTTCCTTTTTTGTTTTAACAGTGTCGTATTGTCATACGTAGCTTTTGAGCTATGGCAAACTTATTTCAAGAAACAGTTCCTTGATCCGCTCCTGGTTCTTCTGGATTTGCATGAGGTCTTTTTAAAAGTAGCTCAACTGAAAAGAAAAGGCAGCATTGTCATAGTGGTGCTGTCACCATTTTGCTGAATTCGTGGAGATTTGTATGGTGAGGGAACACAGGGAAACTTCCTAGTAGAATCTAGAATTTGGCATCTTGAATGTCATTTGTTATAACAATTTGCCTAACCTTTCTCATGATATGACCGTAAAGCTTTGGCTTTCAGGCCCTCATTTAAAGTGCATGTGAAGATGGTAGGGTCAAAGGTTGAAAGACAATGGTAACTTAAGACATGATGGAGTCCATTTCCCTCCTGATCATGATTGCTTATACATCTTTAGATGGCAGTGTGTGTTCTCAGGAATCTTTGCTTTGAAATGGGTGTTTAAACCAATTCTTTGGGACTGGGGCTGTAGCTCAGTGTAGAATGCTTGCCTAGCATGTGCAAGGCCCTGGATTCATTTCCCCTTGCTACAAAAGCAGCAGCGCTACCCACCAATAAGTTCTTTGGTGAGAAGGACCCAGCTCAAAATGGAGCTGTGGTCACTAGAGAATGGCCAAGGACATGTGGATTGTTCCTAATAAATATATTCCATTTAGGATCTGTCCTGAAACCTTCCTTTATACTTCTGATTCCTCTAGAGTTAGTTGAATTTAGGGTTTGGAAGCTAATTTTTGTTTCAGGAGACCAATTTTGGCTGTAGTTGACAGTAACGAGATCTATCCAGCTGTGCAGTTTCTACGTGGTAGTATATTATGGTTAGGATGGCCATGAATGTTCACATAGGCACTGAGAGCTGAGCAGGTGTATGGTCACTCTAGCACCTGCAGTGCAGGGCACAGCTGTCCAGTAGGGCTGGTGTTCCTCAGGGTGAGGCTGCTCCTCCTGCAGGTCTGATATTGTTGACTTGGTCTGGATGAATCCAACGTTTTCTTTTAGGGCTATTCCAAAGCCATCTCCCTCTGAGTGCAGGGACCAGAACACCAGACTGCCAAAGACAATTCCTTGTTTCAGGACCTACGCTGCCATGCATTCACTATGTGTTCTGGAACAGATTATTTTGACTTTCTGAAAGTTGGTTCCTTTATTTGTAAAACACACAGAATGCCTATCCTGACTTCTTCATGAACCAGAAGTCTGCCTACAGGTGCTGCACAAATATAGAGTGTTATGCTATGACTGGACTAGCCTGCTTCGCCCCACCCCCTGAACCCTAACTTTGCCACTTTTGTGTCTCAGTGCACATTTTCCCTTATGCCCTTTTATTATAGTCCCTTGTATTTCTGACTTTGTCCTTGTGTTTGTGCTTTCTAAGTACTTTGAGGGCAGGGATTGGGCTACAGGTCTGTCTTGCAAGTCCCGGTCTATTCAGGTCAGCTCTCAAGCATTGCTCTTTAGTTATACCTGGACTGAATTTATAGGCAATAGATGCCTTAACAGCAGCAACCACCACTTCTCATTACCACCACCACCAACAGTAGCAGCAAATATTTATTGAATGCATATTTATGTCCCAAGTATTTCACAAGGAGTCTTCCTGATTCCTTACAATCACCCTATGAGGAATGGATGTATCAACCTCATTTTACATGTGGGGAAACAGGCTAAATGCTGGTAAATAGTTGCCAGGTAGCTGGTTAAGCCTGGCACCTGGGTGTGGAGTACCTTTTCTTCACCTAGTTTGCTCTTCTCTCTGGAAGGCTCCTTGCCACTCATTCTTATTCAGCACCATTGTCATGAAAATAGAGCCAGAGAAAGGGTGGGACTTTGGTGATCACCCAGTGCAACCTCCTTGAATTACATTTGAAGTATCTGAGCTCCTCATAGAGGTCAAGTGATTTGTTCAAGATGTTCTTCCAGCTATTTAGTGATGATTTTCTTTACATTTATTAAAAATCAGTCTTTAGGAACATTATTAAACACCTGGTTCATCTTTGATGAAATCTGCTATATTTGATTATTCCTTGATTGCAGGGCTCTGAATTGAATGCATTTTCAATTTGAGCCTATTCCTAAATCCATGGAAATTACAAGACAGCAATGTGGAATGACACTGCCATCTGGTGGATGAATCTAAAAATACCCTTATATTCCTTATTGGCTAACAAGTTTGCATCAAAAACAGTATTTGTTCATTCACCCAGTATTTGCTGGACACTTCTGCGAAAGCCTGTTCAGGCTCTGGGTGTTTTGTGCGAGTGAAATGATGGATTAGCTTTCATGGAACTTATAGTCTTGGAGAATGTATCCTTTCAAAAAAGCCCAGAATTGTTGATGGGTCCGGTCAAGACGGAAGATTCATAACAGATAGGGAAACTGTTGAGAGGTGTATTAGCTTTCTGTTACTCCAGCAAAACACCTGATGCTGAGTATTTTTTTTTTTAAAGAAACGAGATTTATTTAGCTATGCTTTTGGAGGCTGAAAGTTCAAACAGCACGGTACCAGTTATGTTGACATCCCCCTTCCCACCCCTCAACAGCCTCTTGTATCACATTAGGGTAATGGCATCATAGTGGCAGAATATGTGTGAGGGGGGAGATCACATGGCAGCATAGGCAGCCAGAGAGAGCAGGGAGAGGCCAGTTTTATTCTTTTACAACATCTTTCTAGAGAACTCAGTAGGGTCCCATGAAAACTCCTTAATCCCTTCCAAAAGCAGTGCCCTGGTGAATCATCTACACCACCTCCCAACACTCACACCGAGGACCAATCTTCCAGCACGTGAACTTTGGGGGACACATTCAAACTACACAGCAAGTGCTCTGCTGAGTGGGTTGGAATCCTGGCTTCTGATTCTATGTAGAGTCTAAGGCTGTGGTAGAGTCGGTGCCCCAGAGTAAGCAGGGGCACCGGCAAGAGAAATGGACCATTCCACCTAGGATTTCTCCTCCTTTTCCTTTGGAAATACGTTGAGTTATGTGTTTCTTTAAGGCTGTTTCTGCAGGTAAGTGCTTCAGTGCTGTTGAGTGCAGGTGGAGATTGATTTATTCACTTGGTGGGCATCTGGGCTGGGCACCGTTGTGGGCCCTGTGATAGAAAAGTGGGCAGAGTAGATAAGCTGTCTGTTCCCATGGACTTTATCTGCTGGAGTAGCAGCACACAGGAAAAGAAGGAATAAATACAAATTTCATACCACGATGAGGAAGTAAATTGGGAGGAAAGATGGAGACTGCCTGAGGGGACGTCTTTAAGACAACATGGTTTATGAATGCTCCCCTAAAGAGCCCAGAACCGAGTCCAGAAGGATGAGAAGGGAGCGACTGAGTGAAAGTCTAGGGCAGTCTTCTTCAAGTTAGGGTGTGTAATAAAAATCAGATTTACTGGGTCATAAAAACACAGTTGAGAAGGCTAGAATAAAATACGTGCGTTGCCCTTAATTTAAAATAAGTGTTTATTGGGTCATAATGTAAAAAGTATTTCTTACTGTGCTGAAGAAGGGCATGAGGTTTTCAGGCAGAAGGAACACCAAGTACAGAGGGTGTGGGCAGGAAAGAGGTTTGGAGTGTTAGAGGGCAGGAAGAATCCAAATGCTGGAGCACAGAGAGGGTGGGTCAGGATGGGGGAGGGGGTAGCACACGGGGGCCGCCTGGGGAAGGCCTTGAAGGGGCTGAGAGACCATCTGACTGGGATTCGAGCCTGCTAGGCGGTGAATGGGGCAGGGCAAGAGAACACAGCTAGCAGAGAAGCCCAGGGGCCTGGGGACAGTGTGTTGGCACAGGGTGGGAGCGGGGATTGCAGCCCATCTGTGCTGAGGTTTCTGGTGGCAGTGACAACCAGCATAGGCCACTTTCCTGTTTCCAAATCGTTTACATCATTTACTCCATTTTCTCTTTGAACCAGCTCCACTTGGAAGCAAGGACTGACATTATTGTCTCCATCTTCCAGAGAGGATCAGTGACTGCAAGCCGGAAAGTCCTAGAACTGGAACATTTACCTTGGCCAGCTCTCTGACTGATGCTGGAGTTGGTTCCATGTTCCCCACAGGGATTTCCTTTGGCTCCTTTGTCCCTGCCTGAACTGTAAGAGGCACTTTGCAGATTTCAGAATGAGCCCCTCTGTCTACAGTCTGAGTTGGCAAACCCGGGGAGAACGTGTGAGGGATGTGCGGGTAGTCAGGGAAGACGCATCCCTCCATGTGGGTGTACGGGGTGTGCACTCCAAGGACGCTAAAGGCTTGGCTGAGAAGCCCAGCTGGAAGCAGCCAGGCCTGGGGGAGGTGGGGTGCAGGGCCTTCTGAAACCTTGCCTCCAGATGAAGCTCTCCCTCTTCCCCTGGCTGGAGGCTTGGATAGCGTCCCCCTGTATTAGCCCTTTTGTAGGTGCTCATCAGATCAGCCTCTGTGTATTAGTATGTAAGTCGCCCCGGGAGGAAGATGGTAGTGTGAGAGACTAGGACTTTTGCTTGGCATCTTGTATTTCCCTACAGCTTGTGGTTTTCTCTTTATTTCTTTAACAAAATTTTTTTTTAAATTTAAAGAGTTGAGTTATTGTACAATCATAAATGCATGTAAAGTAGCAATAAGATAAGCATTTGTTCTTAAACCCAAATTACTCCATTGCCCCCACCCCAGTCTCTTGATTCCTTGTTTAGATTGTGAATTTTCCAGAATTAGACGACTGCATCAGTATTATTTGGATTCTTGGTGGGGGGGAGGTAAAGATTATTTATTTTCTTGATTATTTGACCGAGTTTGTACTCTACTTTTTTCTTCACTAGGTGGTAAGCTCCATGAAGACACTTTCTTTTTGCCCCTGATAGTTGAATGAATGACTAAATACTTTGAGAAGTTCTTAAGGTGTGAGGGAAGCATACCATATTTGGAATAATGGAAGTAGGGGTTTGTCCCAAAGTTCTTCGGCAGAAATCTTGACAAAGGGACAAGAGAGAAATATTCTCTGGAGAGCTCTGTTTGTCTTAGTAAAGTGTGTTACAGAATAGTATCTGCCTAAGGAAAACAGTGTTTTTGTTTCCTATTAGTCATGTGTTCATTTATATTAAACAGAATCGCATTAGAGTTTTGTCACTGAGCGCTGCTTTCCTTGTACCTGTCTGCTTTGAGCGGCCTGGACACAGCTGTATTGTGCTTGAGGGCTGGAGGCTGGGCGTCCTTTAGCAGAGTGTCTCGCTGCTCCATGCATGTTTTTCTTCCCTGGGATCCAGGTCCCAGATCTGTCGTTTAATTTTATCCACCTGTAGGCCTGACCTGGCCACCACCTGCACAGAAGGAGATGTGAGAGTCAAAGGGAGCAAGGGCACTAGTCTCTTTGAGATGCACTGACAGTTTATCCTTGTCACAGTGTTGAGTCATGTGAAAATGCACCTTTTGGGATTCCCTTCCCTCTAACAGCTCCCCCCCCCCACTAGGGACTGAACCCAGAGGCACTTGACCACTGAGCCACTTCCCCAGGCCTTTTTTAATTTATTTTTTAATTTTGTGACAAGGTCCCCCCAAGTTGTTTAGGGCCTTGCTAAGTTGCTGAGGCTGACTTTGAACTTGCAATACTCCTAACAGCTTGTTTTGTTCATGAGGAAGGACAGGGTAAGGATTGCCCTACAGGTTTAGTTTTTTACTCTGTCAACCTGCCAGCCATGGAGCCCAGGTTCCCCTCTGGTATAACGAGGTGGTAGCATGTCATGGCCAGACAATGATCACCAGGACAAGAGTCCCAGCTCTGCCCTGTACTAGCTCTGTGACCTCATTTGGGTTCCTTAATGTTAGTGGACTTCATTTTCCTTCTGTAAATTAGAGATAAAAGTACTATCTCCTTGATAGGACATTAATAAGGGTTATATAATTTAAATCAATGATGAGTAAATAGTGTATATACAGCTATGGTTTTGGTGCCTGGCACAAAGTTAGTGTTCATTAACCGTTGTCATTGTTCTTATTGCTGTATCATGCTATTTGATTTGTTTTTAAAAAATCATCTCCAGAGATTTTGTTCTAGTTGCTCAGTGTTTTCCTTGGTTAGGCAATGACTTGATTTTTCCCTCACATTCTGTCTTGTTTGTAGGCAGACAGCCAAGTGGACCTGGTCCGGCAGCATTTCTACGAAGTATCCCTGGAGTATGTCTTCAAGGTGCAAGAAGTCCAAGAGAGAAAGATGTTTGAGTTTGTGGAGCCTGTAAGTGGACATTCAGGGCTTTGTGCTGTACCTGTGCTTTCACCCCCACCTTTGGTTCCAGCATCGTGGTAGCTTGCGAAATGCTGTATGTTGTTGATGAGGAGATCGACCAGCGCTGGGCTGTGGCTTTGGCTGAGGAGCTCTGCTTTTTCAGCCTGCCTACCCTGGACTCCACTGCAGCTGCTCCTGTACAGCCCAGCAATGGAGACAGAGCGCTTGGCAGGAATTCCTTCCTCTAGATGCCTGGGCCATGCTATTCGGTCTCCTGGTGGAGGAAGTCCCAAGTGGTGGTCCAGAAGGCAGGCATTCTCATCTTGCTCTGAAATAGCAAGCACAACTTAACTTTCCTCTCTTCTCCCACCCATCCTGTCTCTCTCAAATAATGTGAATGTAGTAGTAACCCAAGAAAATAACAGAATTTATTGTATCTTAGAAAAAGGTACTATGGGGTTCAGAAACCCTCTTTACCTCATTCAGACATTTCTCAAAGCTGATTTTTTTTTTTTTTAAAGAGAGATGGACAGTGAGAGAGAAAGAGAGAAACAGTTTTTTATTTAGTTTTTCATGTGGCTTTCCTTGCTTCAAGACTTTGTTTTGTATGTGCTGCTCATGTACTTGTGCATGCCAAGCAAGCGCCGTAACCACCAAGCCACCGCAACAGCCCCTGATTTTTTTTTTTTTTAAATAACCAGAGCAGCGTAGAGATTCTACAGTGGACCATAATGTAATCTGGACTTGAGCAGAACACCTCAGAGAGCATGAAAGATTTCAGTGTGAGAAAAAGTCTGACTTTTGGCCATTCCCACATGGTTGTGGCTTCATTCAGATGAGGGCCATTCTGCTTGCTGTGACACTGGTGTGTAGAATCCACAGCAGGAAGACTTCATGGAGACATCAAAATAACATAGGGGCTTCAGTTTAGAATCTTGCAGACCTTGGATTTTTCAACTAAAATGTAGCCTGCAATTTAGAAGTAAGCATGGAGGCTCTGTACAAATAAGATTCTGGTCTACCTAGATTTAAGAAAGGGTAATTTTCTTAAGCAAAAAAGAATAAAACTATAAGGAACTGAGAGAAAATCACTGATTTTAAATTTTTTTTAGTGAAGTGTTTTCTGCATTCTGTTTCTAATTTATAGACATGTGGGATGTTTTATTAAGCACATAGACTTGCTAGCCCTTTCATCAGGACTAACAGGTGAGTTTTGGAATCCTTGAATCTCTCATTGTGCTGGGATTGTGATCTTGGGATCTCACTCCTAGTTACCTCATGTGGCAGATTCTTTAAATCCCTTAATAACCTCCATCTGAAGATTGGAAGACTTCGAGCCAACTTCCTCTCCAGCAGTGGTCTTGGTTAGGGTCTCAGGTGAAAACCCTTGTCCTTCTGCAGAACCTATTCGGAGTGAACAGATGGATCTGATAGGCTCATTGGTTTCTGTTTTGGTCAGTTTTTCCATTGCTGTGACTACAGAACCTGACCAGAACACTTTTAGGAGGAAAAGTTTATTTGAGGATTCACAGTTTCAAAGGTCTCAATCCATGGAAGGTTGGCTCCGTTCCTTGGGGCTCAAGGTAAGGCTGAGCATCATGGTGGCAGGCATGGCTCCAGGGAGCAGGGAGCTCAAGGTGTCACATCAAGAAGCCGAAACTGTGCACCAGATACAGAATATATATACCCCAAAGGTGTGCCCCCAATGACCCACCTCCTCCAGCCACACCCTACCAGCCTACAGTTGCCAGTTAATCTCCTTTTTGGGTTAAGGCTTTTATAACCCAGACATTTAACCTTAGCCTTCCAGAATTGTCACACATGAGCTTTTGGGGGACACCTTACATTCAAACTATAGCACTTTCCATGTTTAGGCCCAAAGGTAGTAAAGCCAGCTTTTCATTCAGGTTTGCTGGAAACTGGTTTCCTGTGGTCAGGACAGGAATTCAAATGCTGTCACACAAAAACTTGGCTTTAGCATTGTTTTTATTTGCTTTTACTAGGATTTCTAGACAAGAAGGAAATGTACTTCTAATAACTTTGTTTCCATTGATCAATATTACTCAATAATTGCTTTTGATAACTTTTATTCTAATTGTTCCTTCTGGCTTTTTTGAGTTGAGGTGTTTTGTTTGATCTGTACCTAGGGAACCAGATATTGTATCTGTTAACTTTTGCTGAACGACAGCCACAAAACCTCATGCATGGTAAATGTTCCTTCCTCACATATCGGTGAGATTCAGTTAATCTAGGCTGGACTTAGCTGAATGGCTTTGCTCATCTGGCCTGGTTTTCTTCCTCCTTCTGCTCTCTTCTGTTTCCTTCTCTTGTCCCCCTCTTCCTTTTTTTTTTTTTTTTTTTTAAATAGAAATCTACGAAGATTTACCATTCAATTTCCTGGCGTTCTCTTGTACTGTGTCAGTGTCTTAGGGCGTTTTCACTTTAAGAGGCAGCAGCACCAAAGTTAAGGACAGTCTAAATTTAAATCCCTGCCTTGTCATTTACTAGCTGTAAGTTCTTGGGCAAGTTATTTCTCGGAGCTTCACTTTCCTCCTATGCAAAATGGGGATAACAGTGCCTTTATAAAGGTGCTGTAAGGATTGACTGAGTTGATCCAAGTAAGGTGCTTAGAACAGAACTTGATTAGCCCCCTTTGAAAAGTTAGGGAAAAGTTTTTATTTATACACACACACACACATTTTAATATAGATAGTCTTGGTATATCTGAAAGCATATATTTACTGGCTGCCAAGGGGAATGCCAACATCCCGGTGGCTGTGTCGAGCTCGCAGCCTGAGTGGGGACGTATGCAGTGGGTGGTGAGAGCAAGCCATGCAGAAGCAGGTCAGCAGCAGGGTGGGCAGCCTGGATGGTAGGGACGCGCCAGAGGGATTTAAGGAGTAACCAAGTATTGCTGTTTGCACGGGAAGATGTGAATCGTGCCATACCTACGAGCTGCCTGTTGGTCACTCAGTAGGCGTCTCCATCATCAGATTGATGGCCACAGGATCAGTGGCATCACAGCACTTGTGTTCAGGCAATGCTAGCACAGCAGCCAACACAATGCCACATTGTTCACCTTGCTTCATCCCATCCTGTAGGCATTGTCATCTCACATCATAACAAGAGGGGGCCTGCAGTATAAGACATTCTGAGAGAGAAAAAGAGCTTTTATACATCACAATATGCATTACAGAGTATTGTTATCATTCTTCTATTTTATTGTTAGTCCTTGTTAATCTTACTCTAATCAAACTTTATCATAGGTACGCATATATAGGAAAAAAGATAGTCTATACAGGGTTTGCTACTTTGCAATTTCTGGTATCCACAGGTGGTCTTAGAAAGTATTCCCTATGAGTGAGCAGGGACTACTGTATTCTTACACTGCTAGGGATATGAGTGGTTCTCAAAGTGTTAGAAATGGCGAATTCTTTGACTCTGCCTCAGCCCTGAAATTTAAGGACCCAGCCCAGCAGTCTTTGCTTTAGTAATCCTTCCAGGTGATTCTGCTGCACACTGCAGTTTGAGCCACTGGTTTAGGCTGTACAAAGGGAGAACACCAAATAGCAACTGATGATCTAGGTTGAAACCTTGTCATGTACTGTGCTGAGCACTCTACCTACATCACTTCATTCAGTCTTTACAACATCTCTGAGGGTAGGTACTGTTTTTATTCCTGTTTTCAGATGAAGAAATGGGAACCCGTATAGGCATGACCTCTATGAAAAAGCATTTGATTGCCTACATGTGAAAAGGAAATCAGCAGGAAATCTACTGAACCAAATTGCTGGGGTACTTGGATATTGGTTGCAGTCAAAGGAATCTTCCAGCTTTTCAAGGAACCTCAATGCGCTTGGATCATGTTCGTTTGTTTCTCAGAAAGTGCATTCAAGTACTAGGGTATTATTGACCTGTAGAAAAATAAAAAGTTTTAGTGTTCCAAGGAAGAAAAATCAATTCTAGGATATAAACATGCATGTATGCTGTGTGTGCATGCATACAATGCACATGCGTGCGCGCGCGCGCACACACACCTATATGCATGTTCAGAAAGCCCTTATTTTCAGGTTGAGCCGCCACATGTTCTGGGGATGTGGAGTACAGATAATGATACTGCATGAAGCTGGAGCCTCTGTTGCCTGAGTTTTCATAATTGAAGCCACTGACTTGGGCTGTACAGTTGAATTGGTTAGTTCTACAGAGAACTCATTCTGCACACTCCTAAGGTATCACATCTGAGTTCCACTTCCTTGGTATTTCTTGGGACTGTATCTTCCTCTCCTTTCCCGCTCTTCTGTCCCATCGCAGGTCTTTATTCTTTCCCTCTTGTGTCTTGTATTCTGTCCTGGGCCTCCTTCCTCATCTGGCCTGGACCACATTGCATCTTCTAACATTGTCTGATCTCTCTGTTGCAGAACAGCTCCTGGCAGTACTCCTGAGCCAGGCCCACTCTGTAGATGATCAGAATTAACCTTCACCTCAGCTGTGCACTAAGTGATACTGTTGTTACCCTCCTGTTAGAGATGAGTTAAAGAAGATTGTGTGGCTCTGCTTTTTACCACTCTACTGGGCTGTTGTCTTTGTTGCATGAGAAATGGTTCTTGGTAGCTGTATGAGTTTTCTGGGGCTGCTGTAACAAAGTATCACAATTACAGTGGCTTAACAAAACACACATCTGTTGTCCCACAATTGTGAAATTGAAGTGTGGCCAGGTCATGCTTCCTCTGAAATTTGCAGGGAAAGGAGCTTTACTCTCCTGGCTTCTAGTGATTTGCCCATGATCTTTGGCATTCTTGGCCTTTGCATGGCTGTCTTCCTGTTGGGCATGTCTGTCTCTGTGTCCACATGTCCCCTTTTATAGAACATCTGTCATGTTATTCTTATAAAAGTATTGGTGCCCACCCTGATGTCTTTATGTTAAATTGATCACCTCTATAAAGTATGGCCATGTTCTGATCTCTTTGGGTCCTCATTTTTTTAGGGGGCATAATTCAGCACATGACAGTAATTTTGTTTTGGAAATGGTAGCAATCTGAATTTATCAGATAGTTCAAAATGATGTAGTCTGCACTTAAACAGTTCCATTTTTTCCCATTGGTTCAGCATCATTTTACATAATGAAGGGATTCGTTGGTTCACATTCACACAGGCATATGTATTGACAGTTGCTTAAACCCCATCCTTGTCCAGGATCTCCCCACTTCCCCCATGTTCTCGTGAGTCCTCTGTAGTTCCTCCAAGTTACAGATATAAATGACCATATACATATAATTTAAAAATTGAAATTACTAGATTTATACACCTGCCTGGGTGCATTTGGGATTAACAGTTCCATTTTTGGTTTAAAAAATACCTGCTGTTGTTAGCCAGGAGGTAGGCATAGTTTTTGCTTACAGCTATTGTCTGAGGATAGCAGTGGGAAGAAGGCAAAGGCAGCAGGGGAAATCGTTAGTCTGTCAGACTGTGATCTTCTGTGGATGAGCTCACCACTCTAATCTGATAAAATCTGATAAACAGGTGGGACTACAGCAAGCTCTTCCTCCTTCCTCCTTATGTTTGATAGAAACATTTCTTTAATGTAGGCAGATCCTCCCACTTCTGAGTCCTCTTGTGGGCCTCGCCCTGCCCCCTGAGGAGTGGACTTCCATTTCCCACTGGTAACATGTTCAAAGGTTCATGCAGTGTATAAGAGAGGACATAAGGAGATGGGGGAGGGGAGAGAAGGAAGAGAAAGTAGGCCAAAGACAATAGCATCTAAGGAATCATTTCCCATAGAAAAACCGATAGTCAGGCATGAGACTAAAGGAAGTGAAGCTAAAATAAATATTTGTAACTCTGTCTCTGGACTCTTGTATGTATGCCCAGGTGACAGTCTAATGAGTTCTTTGAGAATGTTTAATTACTCTGAGCAAGAGAGGCCCTGTGTACTTTAAGTGAAGGATAATCAGAGTTAATAGGAAGAATGAACTTAGAATGTAGCTATTTATCTTTGTGTGTTATTCTCAAGTAGAGGGTGGCTTAGTGCTTGGGAAAAATGATAGGGTCCAGTATTCGTAATCTACGGAAAGGAAAAAGATAAGAGGTAAAGAACAGTTTTCACTGTGACTAATAGTGCTGAGTTTGGCAGAATAGCCCTTACTCCTCCATTACTGGAACCGTCTAGAAGGAAAGACTTGGGCCTTCCTTTCAGGAAAATACTTTTTGTAGAGTGAGTCCAAAGGGTTTGGTTATCTTGGAAGAAAAGAGTTGGTTTTTAGTACTTGGTGACTTTCTCTGACTTATCACTCATTCACTGATTGATGTCGGGAATATGTACGGTGCCGCTAGATGTTTTCATAGCCATTGGATCCAGCCGTACATACTCCCTTGTGAATCCAAGGGTGTAGATCTGCTATGACAGTGGCAATGGGAACGCACAGTACCATCGTGGTGGTGCTTGACTTCCCACCACAGAAGTCACCTTCTGTGACTTAGGGGCGCACCCTAAGGCAGGTCCCTCTGGGTGCAGGTGGAGTAGTTATCTCCCTCCCTGCTCACAACTTCTGGTAGGGGAGAGTCCTGCAGAGTCATTATCAGGACTGCCTCTTGGAAAGAGTTCAGTAAAAATATATTAGATTGGGATTATGTTTAATACACAAAGGTATGTTGATTTCATGATCGAAAGCCAAATACAGCAATAGAAAGCAAAGCCAGTGCATCTTGGTGTGACGTAGTAGGTGCAGGTCACGAAGGTTGGAGTGGAACAGTAAGAAAATGTGTCAGAGGGCCAGGCATGTGGCACAGTGGTGGAGCACTCGCCTGGTGTGTGCAGGTCCTGAGTTCAATCACTGAAGGGCAGGATGGTCCCAGTGGGGAGGGCTGAGCTCACGACACAGGTAAGGCACTAGTCCTTCTCGAACTTGTTCAGCCTTTAATGGTAATTGTTTCTTTGGGTCAGAATTTGAAACTGAGGCAAGATATGGAGGACTTGGGAAGGGACCAGGGAGATACAAGAGTGAGGAGCAGAGATGGTGGGCGCCCAGGGTAGGGCGGTCTTCTGAGCATGCAAAGGCGTGTGGTGATATCATGGTGGCCAGCTGTTCTCCCCGTGCACTACCTACAAGACCAAACAATGAACAGACCTATCTTTTAGCCTGAGGGGGATT
Source organism: Aplodontia rufa (assembly GCA_004027875.1). Lineage (NCBI taxonomy): Eukaryota > Metazoa > Chordata > Mammalia > Rodentia > Aplodontiidae > Aplodontia > Aplodontia rufa. The sequence goes on along the minus strand of PVKS010002388.1, from coordinate 7,342 downwards.
TAAATGAGAATCAAGGGAAACCATCAGACCCAGAAGTGTTGCACCATTTTAATGAAGGTTCTTTGTAGTGTTTAATTTGGGGTAGTTTAGGGAAAGCACAAAAGACACCTTAGCCAAAGTCATATCTGGATGATTCTTTGGTTTGCCTTTGATGTTAGACTGCAGGCTCAGAGCACACCAGCTTCCCTCATGCTCTTCCTCCTCTGCAGCTTAAGCTGGTATTACAAATGTACTAGAAAGAGACTCAGTTGGAGCTCTGGTCTTTATTTTTGGAAGGAATAATGTTCTTAGGAGATAATAAAGCTTATAGGCCCAGCCCATGGGTGTCAGTGCTAAGGAGACCTGGCTTTGATTCCTGGCTACAACTTACTGTGTGTTTTGGGGCAAGTTCTTTAACCTCTCTGAATATGTTTCCCCATTATTAAAATGGAATGTTAGTAGTGCTCAGGCCTTGTGGGTGGTTGTGAGTATTCAGTGAGACACAGTGTGGGAGGGCACAGTGCCTAACATGCAAGTGGTACTCTGGAAATGTTAGCCATTATCATTACTCTGAACTTTGAAACCAGTGTGGAGCACTCAGTGCTAAAGAATCCCACTTTTCAGTGCTCTTGTGACCTCTGCCTTTCTTCCTTCGTTACAGCTGCTGGCCTTCCTGCAAGGACTCTTCACTTTCTATCACCATGGTTATGAACTGGCCAAGGATTTCGGTGACTTCAAGACACAGTTGACCATTAGCATACAGAATGTGAGTAGCCATAGGGACAGACTTATTTTCTCTGGTTAAGGAAAGGAAAATGCAAAGTATGGGACTGGTTTCCAGAGAGCCCACCTGTGTGGGCTGGAGCATAGGTGAGGAGGTTGGGTCCTGCTTGGGTTCAGAGGACAGCTGGGGACAGGCATTGCTAGAGTGCTGGGTGGCCTTGGGTCAGACCATCATCCTCTTCTCCATTATTTCAAAGCTATTTGTGTTCTCGGAAGTGCTGCTGATGATTATGTTTTAAATCGGTAGCCCCAGAGTCAGGATTTCCTTTGGCCACAGAAAGCCCAGCCAGCCTGGTATCTAGCTGCCTGGCCACATGAGACCTTAGAGCATGTGTTCAGGGAATGGGGCTGGGGACAAAGGATGTGCTTTTGTCCAACTCGTAGGAAGTCTGGTCAGAGGTCCAGGTCAGTGTGGTCACTTCCAGTCTCCTCCCAGCTTTTACATGCAGGATTTTTTTTTTTTTTTTTAAAGAAAGAGGGACAGTGAGAGAGAAAGAGAGAGAGAGAGAATAAATTTTATTTAGTTTTTTATGTGACTCTCGTTGCTCCAACACTTCATTGTGTACGTGGTACTGGGGTTCGAACTTGCGTACTTGCACATGCTAGGCAAGCGCCGTAACCGCTGAGCTACCGCTCCAGCTCCCACTCAGGACATTTTCATGCACAGAGCAGTTCCTGAGCTCTGCCTGCCTTCTTTGCTGTGTGATTGGACCTGCTGGCTTTCAGATGGTCTCTCAGTGCTCTTGTGTAGGAAACAGACCCGAGTGTTTCAGAGTGGGCCATGTTGCCCAGCCTTTAGAAGTCTGGAACGTGCATGGTTCTCTGTGTCACCACAGAGAATAGGAAGTTGCAGAGTCTCAGAAAAGGTCTCACAAAGCATGGCTTTGCCTTAGGCCCAGTTCTTCCGAATTCTGCCTCTGAAGTGGAGATATACATGCAGCAGGTTCCCTGGAGTTCCATGCCATCAAGAGCCCCTGTGAGGGAGCGAGGGTGGGGGATGCAGGGGAGGTTGAACGGAGATGCGGGAGCAACAGAGGCTTTGGTCTGTGCCGTGGGGCTCTGTGGCTGACTGGACCTTCAGAGCATCCTGAATAGAAGTTGGGGTGCAGACTTCCCTGGGTAAGGGGTGACCATGAGTGCAGCAGCTCCCTTTAAGGAGGGGCCCATCTGTGAGCCATCTGCAGGCAGTCTTCTCTGAAGCTGGAGAAAGGAGGCCTCAGTTCTGAAGGCATGCAGGCCCCTGGACCCTATTCAGAATTGCTTGGGATGCCATCTGACATGTGTGTTTCTAGGCCCAGAGGTTCTAAATTGATCTCTAGGCGTAAGGCCTGGGCATTTGCAGTTTTTCAAGTTTCTAAGTGATTTTGATGGTCTCTAGAGTCTGTTAGTCATTCAGTCTTGGGACTGGAAGGTCAAAGTAGAAATGAATATTATGCTTCTTGTCAATGAATATTCGCTCAGTTCTTGGATGGTTGAATGTCCCTTTTCTGGTTTTAGATCTAAGAGTTCTGTTGGATTGATGTTGTGAATTGTTAGAGACTTCATTTCTTTGAGTCCAATTCCTTTCATCCTAGACAAGAAACCGCTTTGAAGGCACCAGGTCGGAAGTGGAATCCCTGATGAAGAAGATGAAGGAGAACCCCCTGGAGCACAAGACCATCAGCCCCTACACCATGGAAGGGTACCTCTACGTTCAGGAGAAACGTGAGTGCTCTTCCTGCCAGCAGCCACTGCACTGAGACCCTCTGTCCAGAGGGCGGAGAGTGTGTCCACAGAGCCTGGCCTACTGAGTTCATGCTGGGGAAGTAATGGTATGGTGCAGGTTCCAAAGGGAAAGGTGATGTCTACAGAACCTTATCTACCTCCAAGTGGCATATCCTGGACTTTTTGTGACTGGGAATTCCCCTGGGAACCTGGAATCCCCTGAGGCTTTACGGTTGCTCTTCTCTTTCCTGGTGTCACTATAGCATCCCGTACCCTCAGTGTAGTGATCTTGGGAAGGTCTCACATGCTAGACCTTCTTGTCTGTAGTCAGATCCTTTGGAACACCTCATATTTGGTAGTTCTCTTTTCAAGTGGGAATAGTCTTGACTTAGGCTGTTTCTCTCTTCTTGGCTTCTTTCATCCCAATACTTGAATATTATGAAATGTAGAAACAAGCTTGCTTTGACAGGTAGGAAGGAGACCCATTGCCCTGCTGATAATGATGGCAAAGAAAGATACCAGGTGCTGCCAGCAGGGAGTGTTTAGTGATGACACAAATTTATGGCCGAGGCCTAGGGAAGTGCTCAGTGGCGGGATTGTGCACTTCCAGTTAATGGCACTTGCCCGCTTAATGCGTGTGTGCTGTTCCAGGAGTGAGAAGGACTGGATTGTTTTCTTTCATGGGTAGTTCTCCTACTCTCCCAGCTTGCTTTCTTAGGAGGGCACATGACTCTTCCCAAATTTGTGCTGGATTTGCATTCTTTTGTATCCTCCTCTTAGGCAAAAATCTTCACTCCTACAAGCTTCCTGATGGAATAGATTAGAAACGCTTGGTTTTAGTGATTATTCTCTTTAGCAATTTCTCAAGAATTTGCGTGGGCTTACGGTTTTTCCCTGACAGCAGTGGTGCAGCAGTGGGACTGGAGGTACTGACTGCAATGAGGGTGTCATGTTCCTTATGCTTACAGGGATGTGCTGGTGGAGGTTTGTAAGAAGTGGAAGCCACTTCAGCTGTGTGTTCCACTGCCTGAGTCAAAGGCAATCACCTTTTTGGCCAATGAGAAATCCATCCCCCCTCCCCTAAAAAACGGTTTTAGAGTCAACTTGAAAAATACAAATTTTCAGGACTTTAAAAATATAGTCCAGTGACTACTTATAATACTTAATTCATTAATACTGTTCACTTATGTAAAATTAGTATTGCCTTCCTGCTCCTTCACATGACATTATACGGTTTTTATTCAATGCAGTTCTTGCGCTCTTTTGACGTTAATGGGTTGATTATCATTAGAACCACGTTCTGCTTCTCTAACACAATGGTCCAGAATTTCATTAGGGTGCACCGTTTTTTGTCTTAAATTTTTGGTGACTTATTAAGGTGAAACAATTGTAAACTTAGAGAAAGTTTCTAAGATTGGTTTAGGGAGCAACCCTGTGAATCTACTCAGATTCACCAATTATTAGCAGTTTGCCACAATTATATAATTTGTTTTTCTCTCTGTGCCCACGTGTGTGTGCAACACACACACACACACACACACACACATATTTCTTTATGAACTGTTCAAGAATGGGTTTCATAATCCGTGCTCCTTTGCTTCAGTCTTTTTAAGAATAGAGATATTCCTTTATGTAACCACAGCCAGGAAATTTAATATTGGTACAGAATTTAAACCACAGTCCATATTTCAGGACTGTCCTTATCCAGTCCATAGGTAAGGGCATATTTACAATGCCCTTGCAAAGCATTTTATTTGCTGCGGTTTCTTGTGCAGCATTCATCTGTCATGACTGTAGTTTCGGTTAATCCAGAGCAGTTTCTTAGCTTTTCTTTGTCTTTCATGACCCTGAAGTTTTTGAAGAACATAACCCAGTTCCTTTATAGAACAGATGGATTTGATTGACGTTTCCTCCTGATTAGATTTGCATTATTCATCTCTGGTTCCAACCTACATGAGCAGTGCTGTGTTCTCCAGGGCCACATCCTGAGGCAAGTGGTGTCCTCCGTCTCCTTGAGGGTGCTATTAATTTTGATCATCCAGGCAAGGTATTGTCTGGTTTCTCCACTGTGTAGTCAGTGTTTCCCTCTTGTAACTAATTAGCAATCTGTGGGGAGACACCCTATAGACATGTAAATATCCTTTTACTTCCTCACTTTGCTCTCCAGTGACTGTGTCCATTAATGACCCTTGTCTGAACCAATCTTTTCCACGATGATAGCAAAGTGATGATTTTCCAGCTCCACCACTCACTCCATGTCACTAGTTGCCATTCAGTTCCTCCCTTCTCCCTTCTCCCCCATTTCTTGTTTATCCTTCTGCTTGTCCTTCTATCTTTTCATTGTCAGTTAACTTATAAATTTATATTTTATTCAGTAGGCTATAACCCATTACTGCCTTTATTTACCCTGATGCTCAAATTGGCCGGTGTGAAGCTCCTCTGGAACTTTGTGCTGGGCGGTACTGGAAATTACCCCCTGAGCCACAGGAAGCCTTTGGATGGTTGGTGTTTCATTTGTGCCGTGTGCCCCACTGTGAACACTCACCCGTTGCCTTTTAAGTTTGCTAAGTGGCATCCAACATGCAATTGGCAGTCCTGCCATACCATTAATAATTACTAAAACCATTTCTGCTATGTGATCGCTGTAAACATCTCAAACTAATATTGAAGGCTGGAGCGGTGGCTCAGTGGTAACATCTCTTGCCTGGCATGCATGAGGACTCGGGTTTAAACCCCAGCACCATGTACACAACTAAGTGTTGGAGCTTTGAAAACCAGATGAAAAACTAAATTGACTCTCTCTTTCTCTCTCTCTCTCACTGTCCCTCTCTCTTTAAAAAAAATAATATTGATGGAGGCTGTTGAAGGCTGATACTGTCTTCTTCTCCTACTGCTTTGTTCAAAATCCAGGCTGAGTAGTGAGTAGTCAGAGGCCTCGTTAGACCTCAACTCCATGGCATCTCCCTGTTCCCCTAGGGATAATTTTGAGAGACTGAACCCTTAGATCACATCTGGCATTTATAGTCACTTCCGTTCTGCACCTCTGGTGTTTCTGAGGTGTTCTTGTCTGCTTTTCCAATCTTTTCCCTTATGCTAAAGTAAAAATGAGGGGTTTGGAAGTAGGTCAGAACTCCTGGTGTCTGTGCACAGAGTCACTGAGCAGCTGTGGGAAGCCTGATATCATGGCCTTGGTTGGGAATGGTGACAGATACTTGGAGGAGCTTTTCTGTGTTCTTTCCTCAGACGTCTCACTCCTGTCAGGAAGGAGCGGAAACCTCAAGTGGAGATTGATGATGGGAATGTGAATTAATTTCCCCAGGGAGCCTCTACTTCCCTTATATTTTAAGACCCGCTGGAGATAGCATTAGTGGGAAATAGTGCTGTTGGGCCTCTGGAGGAAAGCCTTGGGTTGGTTCCACTTCTAGCCTGTGGGATCAGATTTCTGTGTTAGTCTAGCTGTGTGGAGAATACATTGCTCTAAAGCAGTGCCAGGGTAGGTGAGCAGTAGGGGGTGTGGCAGTATGTTTCTACAGCTGGTGATGGGCAGCTTGCTGTGGACAGCTAGAAAGTAGAAATGTTTAATGGGAAATGTTACCTTGCAGGTCACTTTGGAACATCGTGGGTGAAGCACTACTGTACATATCAACGGGATTCCAAACAAATCACTATGGTACCGTTTGACCAAAAGTCGGGAGGAAAGGGGGTGAGTTCATTGTTCAAATTTCATGTATGATTTGCTTGGCAGACAGATAATGATCATAATGTGTATAAAGGGTCACTTCTAGTGTTTCCTTGTACTGCTCTTACTTTTTATATAGTCATTCCAGGAGTTCTGGTATCCTGAAGATGTCAGAAATAAGATGATTATTCTTAGCTCTGAGTTATGTTAGGAACTGCAGTTAAGAAGGATTCTTGTATTTCACATGTACATGATATTAAATGCATCAAATGTTGTTAGATGCTGGAAAGTCTTGGATGACCTCATCCTGTGAGCTGATTCACGTTACTCTCACTTGATCCCTAGAGAGCTGCCATTTGGCAGTTCAGATGTTCCAGTTATGTATTGCCGTGTAACAAGTACCCCAAAGCTTTGCGGCTTTATAAACCACACATCTTATTTTAGTATTTCTCACTGTTTCTGTGGGTTAGGAGTTTGGGGAGCATTTGGGTGGGTGGTTGAGGCTCAGTTTTCCTGAGGTTTCAACCAGGTGGTGGTAGAGTGGAAACTGTGTGGGCCTAAAGCAGCTCAGGGCTGGCCACACATAGCTCTCTCCCTCTGTGCTGGCTTCTTTCTGCCTCCTCCTCTTGATCCCTCTTTCCCCATGTCTGGATAATCTTAGAACCTGCTCATCTGTCTCACTTTGGCCTTCCTCACAGCATTGTGATGCAGAATGGTCTCAGAGCAGCTCCAGGCTTCAGGAGTGAACATTCTAGCAGTTGCCACAGGCATTGCACTTGTGTTAACCTGATCCCAGAAGTCATGATCCTTACTTGTGCCTCATCTGTTGGTTGGAATGGTCACAAGAGCCCACACAGTTCCAGCGGGAGAGGATGTAGGCCCTGCCTCTCTATGGCAGGAATTGCAGTGGCTTATTGATGAAGAAAGTGTGGGAAGGAAGATATTCAGTGGTCATCTCTGGAAGAGACAGTAATGCCACAAGGTATCCCTGGGTTCCCTGTCCCATACATAGCTCCTTGAATTCTCTGACATTTTTCCCTTGCACACAGCTACCCTTTTGCCTCCTGCCAATCAGTCTGCCATTAAACTCTCATGGTTCAAATGCATTTCCTGTGGAGATGATCTTGTCTTTCTCTTTACCACCTTTTCTTCCTCTCGTATTTTACATTGCATTATGATTATCCTAGGTTTGAATTT
>PVKS010002387.1:0-119210 GCA_004027875.1 Aplodontia rufa | reverse complement strand
TGAAGCAACCATAACTCTGATACCAAAACCGGACAAGGACACATCAAGAAAAGAAAACTACAGACCAATATCCCTTATGAACGTGGATGCAAAAATCCTCAACAAAGTACTAGCAAACCATATTCAAAAACTTATTAAGGAAATAATCCATCATGACCAAGTGGGCTTTATCCCAGGAATGCAGGGCTGGTTCAACATACGCAAAACAATTAACGTAATCCACCACTTAAACAGAATCAAGGACAAAAACCATATGATCATCTCATTGGATGCAGAAAAGGCCTTTGATAAAATTTAGCACCCTTTTATGTTCAAAACTCTAGAAAGGATGGGGTTCAAAGGACCATTTCTGAACTTCGTCAAGGCTATATATGCTAAACCCTCAGCTAGTATAATACTAAATGGAGAAAAGCTGAAAGCATTTCCACTAAAGTCGAGAACAAGACAAGGCTGTCTGCTCTCACCTCTTTTATTCAATATTGTTCTTGAGACCCTAGCAGGAGCAATTAGGCAAGAGAAAGAAATCAAAGGGATAAAAATAGGAAGAGAGAAAGTCAAACTCTCTCTATTTGCTGATGACATGATCTTGTATCTGGAAGATCCAAAAAACTCCATCAATAAACTGCTCGAACTCATACGTAGATTTAGCAAAGTGGCAGGATACAAGATCAACACACATAAATCAATAGCTTTCCTTTATACCAAGACTAACAGGACTGAAGAAGAAGTCAGGAATTCAGTTACTTTCAAGATAGCTTCAAAAAAATAAAATACTTGGGAATTAACCTAACAAGGGAAATCAAAGATATCTTCAATGAAAACTATCAAACATTGAAGAACGAAATCCAAGATGACCTAAGAAGATGGAAAGATGTCCCATGTTCTTGGATAGGCAAAATTAATATAATAAAAATGGCCATTCTACCAAAAGCTTTATATAGATTTAATGCTATCCCTATAAAGATGCCTATGTCGTTCTTTAAAGACATAGAAAAAGCAATTCTCAAATTCATTTGGAACAACAAGAAACCAAGAATTGCCAAAGCACTACTAAGCAAGAAAGATGAAACAAGCAGTTTTGCCATTCCAGATCTAAAACTATACTATAGAGCCATAGTAACAAAGACAGCATGGTACTGGTATCAAGACAGGGAAGAAGACCAATGGAATAGAATAGAAGACCCCGAAACAAACCCTCAAATCTTTAAACATCTGATTTTTGACAAAGGGGGTCAAAATATTACATGGAGAATGACAGCCTCTTCAACAAATGGTGCTGGACAAACTGGTCATCCACCTGCAGAAAGTTGAAATTAGATCCATATCTTTCTCCTTGCACAAGAATCAAATCAAAATGGATCAAGGAGCTTGGATCAAACCAGCTATGTTGCAACTGATAGAAGAAAAAATTGATCCAACACTTCAACATTTGGGAGTAGGCAAAGACTTTCTCAACAGGTCTCCAAAAGTGAAGGAAGTAAAGTCAAAAATCAGTGAATGGGATGTCATAAAGCTAAAAAGTTTTTGTATTGCCAACGAAACAATCAAAAGAGTCAAGAGGTTTCCTACAGAAATGGAGAGAATCATGGACTATGATTCCTCAGACAAGGGTCTCATATCCAGAATCTATAAAATCCTCAAAAATGCCAACTACAAAAACACCAACAGCCCAATTGATAAATGGATCAAAGAGCTAAATAGAGACTTCTCACCAGAGGACATTGAACAAGCCAATGAATACATGAGAAAGTGCTCTAAATCACTAATAATCAGAGAAATGCAAATGAAAACCACATTAAGATATCACCTTACACCAGTCAGAATGGCAAAGATGAAGAAAATAAACAATAATAGATGCTGGAGAGGCTGTGGAGAGATAGGCACACTAACACACTGTTGGTGGAGCTGCAGACTGGTACAGCCCCTCTGGAAAGCAGTATGGAGAATCCTTAAAAAATGAAGAATGAGTCCACCATATGACCCTGCTATTCCACTCCTGGATATCTTTCCAGGGGACTTAGAATCAGCACATTACAGTGACACAGCAATATCTATGTTCATAGCAGCTCAATTTACTATTGCTAGACTCCTATTTGACCCCTTCCGAGCGGAGCGGCCCAGCTAACTCGGGTCGCCTTGTCTACTGTCTGCTCCGAAGCGCTTCGGGGAGCAACATTATGTCTTTACACTTTACCATACACACTGTCTAAAGGAAAAGCAGAAAATTTATGAACAGAAAACCTGTCTTTCAAAAATGAAAATCTAAGCCAAAAATTTCATTTTTTCACAAAGAGAAGGGCTAACAGTATTTGTTTCCAAGAAGAAAAGGATGCGTATCTTATCATTTTCAGAATAATAATGGAAAGCAATTTTTTTGCAAAAGGAGCTAGAGTCTAACTTGTTTTTAAAGTATAAAAGTTTCTATTGATTCTATCTAATTTAATAATAAGCATTGATTTAATAAACCTTTAAATTTTTTTGAGTCAATAAGTTTTTTTCTTGTCCAGGTCTGATGGTAAAATAGTGATTATTTTATAGAAGAAAGAGAAATAATCTTGTCGCTTAAGGAATTCACACACACAAAAACATACATACATACTAAAAAATAGGAGCTAAAACAGTTGTGGCCAAATATAAGTTTTTTGGTAGTGACACACAATTGCTGCTTATGAGTATTAATTTTATTGAATTAGGGATACTCAATAAAGCACTATTTAAACTCAGTCATTGCATTAATTATTCTCAATGCTTCACTAGTCTCTGAGCCTGTCTCTCTTCTCCTGCAAAGGAAATTTAGGTGGTTTGGCATTAGATTACAATGATCAAGGTGTCCCAGATGGGTCTGTCAGTGTTTCCAGAGGCAATTGTCTTGGGTCACTGGACTGTGGGAAGAAGTTCCACCCGAAGTGTGGTGGACAGTCCTCTCAGTGGGGGTCTATATGGACTAAAAAATGGAGGAAGAGTGAATCTTTGCTCTCTTTGTCCTTCTCTTCTGGAGAAAGGATGTCTTTTTTTTTCCTCTTTGTCAGAATTCCAGGCTATAGGACCTACATTAACAAACTTTTTCCATAAGGTTCTCTGTTTTTTCCACCTCACACTGAGAGATATATCCACTTTCTTGGATCTGAGACCTTGGACTTGTATTGTGGAAGGACTTGTCCTGATTACACTACTGGCCTTCCTGGTTGTCCTCATGTCCCATAGTCTATCATGGTGCTCTTCAGCCTTATAAACAAGTGAGTCAATTCCCTAAATAAATTTCTTCTCCTCTCACTTTTTCTCACTCTCTCCATATGTATGCATCATGTAATATGCAGGTTAATAAATCATAATAGAACAAGTAGAATATATTACTACATAATGTAATAATATGCATATATCCATCACTACATATTTGTTATAGATTATATACACATATGTATACTGCATAATAAAGATATATTGCATAATGCATGTATTAGTTCTATATACAATATATATATAAAATATGCATTAGTTCTGAGTCAGGCACAATAGTGCACGTCTATAATCCCAGGGTCTCAGGAGCTGAGGCAGGAGGATTGCAAGTAAAAAGCCAGTCTCAGCAACTTACAAGGCTCTAAGCAACTTAGTGAGACCCTGTCTCAAAATAAAATAATAAAATGGCCTGGAGATGTAGCTTGTTGGTTAAGAACTCTTGGGTTCAATCCCCAGTACCAAACACACACACACACACACACACACACACACACATAAAACAAACAAAAGTATCTATTTATATATGTATGCATGTATTAGTTCTGTCTTTTTAGAGAACCCTGAATGACAAAAACAGAAGGTTAGGGAAGATTTCAGGGTGGAAGAAAGAGCCCCTTGAAAGCTTTAAAACAGGAGGAGGAATTTGCCATGCAGTTTGCGATGGCTGAACATAGCAGCATGAGAAAGAGTCTCTAAGAAACCATAGAAATATGTAAGAAATATCTGGAGGACTTTGGCCATTATTGCATTGAGCATGGTGGTTGTAATTGTTAGCAAGGAGCTGCTGAAGAAATGCTCTAGGAGCAATAGCAACTTGGCTGAAGCTGTGATAGGTAATGCTGGGCTTTGCTTATTATTCCTGTATGTGATAGCAAATCATACAGTAGGATTAATCAATATCATTTTTATCTAGACCTGTGCTTTAGTCCCAGGTTCCCAATGATTGATAAACTAATGTGATGTTTTCTGAATCTTTTTTTTTTTTAAAGAGAGAAGGACAGTGAGAAAAAGAGACAGAGACAATCAATTTTTATTGAGTTTTTCATGTGGCTTTCGTTGCTCCAACACTTGGTTGTGTACATGGTGCTGGGGTTCGAACTCGTGGACTTGTGCATGCTGGGCAAGTGCCATAACCATTGAGCCACCGCTCCAGCCCTTCTGTCTGAATAGTTTTTTTTTTTTAATTAGGAAATTTATTTTTTGAACAACCATACAATTTTTTAACAAAATAATATAAAATGTATTATATAGATTCTGAAGACTAGATTTACCCCTAAGAGTGCCCTGCCAATAACCCACCTTTATCTCTCCCTTCCCCTTCCCACAATATCTCTAAAAAAGTACTAGGCTGTATACCATTAAACCTTATCTGAATTTAACATGTGATAATAGACCACGTTTCTCAATGGCCAGGGTTTAGTTCTAGCCTCCACAAATGAGTGAAGGCATTTGAACTTTGGTTCTCTGGGTATGCTGATTTCACTCAGCATAATTTCTTTCATAGCCATCCATTTGCCTTCAAAGCCTGCAATATCATTGTTTCTAATTGCTGTGTAAAATTCCATGGTTTATATGTACCATGACTAAAATGTTAAATTTTATTATATATATATATATATATATATATATATATATATATATATATGAAAGATGTTAGTGAAATCTGTAGTACACTCATAGTTGGTACTGTCTTAAGGATTTCTTTACCTCTGTTGTGATTTATTACTTTTAGGCTAAAGAAAACTCTGTATAGGGAACTGTCTAACACAAACTCCTCAGCAACACATGGATATTCCATTTGAAATACTTCTGTCTGAGTTGTAATGTGACTCTTTTAACAAAACATTTTAATAGTACTGACTGAAAAAAAAAGCATAGTATACTAAACTAAAATTTGAATTTTAGAGTTTAATATTTGCTTTAATCAAAAGTGTTGGAAAGTCATAGCATAATTTCTATGATTGGTGGGTACTTTTCTTTTATTCAAGTACCTCTCACTTCTGGATATAATACAAGCAAAAGAAAAAAGAAACATATGATACTGTTTATTTTATCAGTCTAATTCCCATTTATTATACTTTTTAACATTTCTAAAATCAGGATATGCATTAGAATCAATGACAATTTACATCTTTAATTCCAGATGTATCTTTCTTATTCATCGGTATACAAAATCATAATGCACCATCTCAGATGAAGTGGAACTACTGCTATCTGTTAAGTGTCCTCTATGTATTTGCAGGATCTATACAACTAGAAACAGTGTTTGGTCTTAGAGTTTCTGAGGTTTGCTTGGAGGGTCCACTGTTACTTATTTCAAAACTCGGTTATATTTTTTGCAAACAATACTTGTATATTCAAATACTTCTGGTAACACTTCAGAAAGACTCTTAACATTTAGATATTAATTTAACAGAAAAGTGTATAATTGTATCAAAAAGAAATAGTTCTTAAAACTAAGTATAAGAATAGGACTACATGAGGGGAAATGTTTGAGTAAATATAATTTTGTATTCAATATCCAGAAATTTTTACTTTCGTCTATAACTTCTATGATAAATGACAAACTCAAAATGTTCAAAGCACTGTTACCTGCTGGGTGTAAGAAACATAATAAATAATTGCAAAATTGCAAGTTATTAATATCTTTCAGTTGCAAATTTCACTGCATATTCATACCTCATGAATTGATAATGATTCATCAACTTGCAAATGTCTCACTTTTTGTGTAAAATCTATCTGTCAAAAGACTTGGGGAAAAAAGCAATATGATAGAACTTGTTTAAATATTTCAGTAGAATTAAAATAAACCCAAATTTAACCTTTACGCTTACGTGCATGAAAAGCATTATTGTTTGAGAATTTTTACAACTTTTTTCTTCTGTTGAAAACATATTGGCTGACATATCAAAATATATATTGTATGCAATATCTAATTATTCTGTTTGATGTCCTGAAAGCTTTAAAGTTGGTCTTTTTTCTTAAGTTAATATCTCTTTTAAAGAAAATAGCTGTGATCCTCCTATCTCTGTAGGAAAAATGTTAATGAAGTGCAAATCTGAGCTTCTGAATGTTTTCTATCCTAGAAGCATTATTGCAAGTGGCTCCTTCCTGTGAGTTCAAAAAGGTGACAGAAACCACTGAAGGGACCATGGAGTAGTAAAACATTATTTATTATTTATATATGTTCTCAATATTAAAGCATTATTTACCAAGGGCATCAATATTATTTCATTTCATAATAAGTAATTGATAAGGCCATAACTCTTCTCAAATAAGAAGACTTGGACCCTAAAAGTCAAACTATATTGAACTTAAGAGAACTTAAGGGACTTCTTCCCATTAAACTGCCCGCACAACACCATGTACATTGGAAATGTAGTTGAAACTGGTTTAAGAAGAAATACAAAATAATCCATATTTACCTAGAGCTAGTCTATGTAAGCACTATATAGTAAGTGCTCAGTAATTATTGAGAGAATTATCTAATTTCTTAAATCACTTCTGTTTTGGATGTCTCCAGTGTACTCCAGTTTACCATATTCATCCTAAGAAAAAGAAACAACTCTATGATTATTTTCACTCTAAGTTTTTAAAGCAAATATAAATAACCAATATTTTCAACTTTGTATATTATCTGATGACTTTCTAACTTTTTTCAGTCTTCTCCATTCTTTAAGAATAAAAAGGAGATGGTGGATATGGTAGAAGCACTGTTAGATTTCAATTTAATACTATTCCTTTCATTTTCCACTAAGTACTATTTCAAGTATTTATCTGATTTCCATGCTTCAGGTGAGAAATGAAGTTTATATAAGCTGATGATTTTCAAACTTTAGCACACACATTGAAATTTCCTATGGTGCTTACTAAGATACAGATGACTGATGTCTTCTCTCGGTGTTTTTTTTTTCTTTTTTCTTTCTTTCATTCTTCCTTTCTTTTTATTTATTTGTTTATTTATTTTTTGTTGATCTGAGGCATAGCCTGAGAATTTCCATTTTTAGCTAATTGCAAAGTGATGTTGAGTCTGCTGGCTCTAAGAATACAATTTGAGAACCATTAGTGTAAGCCAATAAAAGTAATTCTTGTACTATACAGAGGTGTGCATTAGATTAGCCTACTAGTTGATTATCATTGTTTATTATACTATATGATGTTCTAACCAGTAAGTTAACATGCTACTGTGGTTGTTAAGTAATAAACATCACCAGTAGCTCAATTTTCATTTATTTATTTAATAGTGTACGTAAAATACAATTCTGGCCAATAAGTAATGAGAACGTGTCTCTGGGACTTTCTGGAAAAGTTTTTTTTTTTTTAATTTTGAAAAATATGTGGTAAGAAAGGCAGTTTTCCTTCTGGATCTGGATAATGTCTTCTGTTTGCGTATGACACCTCGTAGTTAACTTTGCATTAAAGGGCAGGGGACCTAAGAGAATAAGTCAGTCACTGAAAAAGGTTGAGCCTAGAGATGGTAGCAACATTATTTCAGTCAGCTTTTTCCTTGCAGTGAGAAAATGACATGACAAGAACAATTTTAGGAGGAAAAGGTTTATTTAGGGGCTCACAGTTTCACAGGCCTATGTCTAGAGAAGGCCAGCTCTTTTCGCTCCTTTCTTGGGAGCTCTAGGTGAGGCTGTAGGTCTTGGCAGCAGGCATGGTTCCAAGGAACATGGAGCTCAAGCCATCACCTTCGGAAGCAAAGCAGAGAAACTCCACTCCAGATGCAGAATATATATATACCAAAGGCATCCCCCAAAGACCCACCTCCTCCAGCTATATTCCACCATCCTATAGTATCCAGTTAATCCCTACAACGGGATTAGTTCACTGATCGGGTTAAGGCTTTTGTAATCCAATCATTTTACTTCAGCCTTACTGAATTGTCACAGGTGAGCTTCTGGGGGACACCTCATATTCAAACAATAACAAACTTGTACACCAATGATGCTATTGAAATTTGGAAGATTACCCAATATTCTTCTTTCAGAACATGGGGTCATATGTATTCTTATTATTTAAGTCCCTTTTCACAGAATTTTCTTCTTTTAGAAGCCAAAACCATCCTGACACAATTGATAATCCATGTATCATAATATGCTAAAAAGTACTACATCTTTTAATCTATGGGCAAAAAGTAAAAACATAAAAAAAAAAACAGGAAATATTTATTAGCTTAGCAGTAACTAGTGTAAAATAATTATACATGTACTCAATAGGGAAACACCCCAGTAATTTAATGATTGCAGATGTTGTGTGATTTATTTTAATTTCTTTGCATTAAAATATTTTTGACAGGGTCTTACAGATGTGATCATTGTCTTTTGAACAGAAGCCAGGTGGAGCTTATAAGTTGAAGTTATTAAATTTAAAGAACTTCTTTTGCCAAAATGTCCCTACTAATAATTATTTTGAGGTGAGATGAACTTAGGGAGAGAAATATTGCTCTTTGAAAATATAACTACTGATTTTTCATAATTTAAACAAAATTCAGTTATTTTTATTGCTAACATTGGTTGCTTTTGCTCATAGACTGTCATATACAACAAGCTCATCTCTTTGTCCTTTATTGTTCATCACCACTCACATAGATCTTTAGTATTTGGGGGCAAGAGGATCATGTTTTGGACCAAGTAATGTCATCAAAAAATCATTCAGACAGTACTATACAAAAGAAATAGGTCTTAACTAGATATAAAAGGTTGTTTTTAAGGTATCAGGAAATTAGTAAGCCCAATTAGTTGAAATGTGGTGATGAAACCTCCATATTTCATTCTGAATGGAAATTATGCCCCTACTCTTGTACCCTGAGTTTATGACTAGTTGAAATGTCAACAAGAACCAAATTTGGGAGATCAAAGTTATATTTATATTTATTGCTAATGAAGTGAGTTAATGAACTCGATTTTATATTCAAAAGAAAGATAGGTTTGTTATGGCTTGGATATGAGGTGCTCCCCAATATTCCTCTGTTGATGAAGGAATATTCAGAGGTACAAAAATTAAATTATGAGAGCTGCAAGCCAACAGATGCATCCTATCTAAACGGATAAATTTGGTGGTAATTGTAGGTAGGTGTGTGTGGTGATGAGGTGGGTCACTATTCACTTGGGTCTTGCCTTAAATACTCATCTTCCCTGTGCTTTGCTAATTCCCACATCCACTTCCTGGCTACCATGAACTATGCAGCTTTCCTCTGGGATGCCCTTCTCTCGTGGTATTCTTCCTCACTTTGCGTCCAGAACAGTGGAATTCTAATAACTGTGGACTGAACTCTGCAACTGTGCCAAAATATTTAACTTTTCCTCCTCAAAGAGATTATGAATAAAATATTTGGTCACAGTGACAGAAAGCTGGCTAACACATAGGTAACTCTCCTAAATTAAATAGATTTATTTAATCAGTTGCTCTCCCACTTGGACAACCCATGTGTGAGACAATGCAGGAAAGTTTAGAGGTGAGATTATTAGGTTACCAGAGTCTTAATCTAATCCTTGCTTTAATCCTTTGATAGGGATTAGTTGGATGATAACTGTGGGTGCGTAGGGTGTGATTACAGCAGGTGGGGTCCTGGAGTTATGTCTTGTCTATATTTTGTGAGCTGAGCATAGTTGCTCTGGGGGAACAGTTATAATCTCCTATTTTGCTTCTATGACCCAAGGAATGGAGAAGAACAATTTTAGGTGGAAAAAATTATTTGGGGGCTCATAGTTTCAAAAGTCTTCATCCATAGAAAGCCAAATCCATTCCTCCGTGCTTGAGGTGAAGCTGAATATCATGGCAGAAGAATGTGGCAGAGGGAAGCAGCTCAAGGCATCACATCAGGAAGCAGAGAGGGACTCCACTCACCAGATGCAAGCACATGCTGTAAGGTATGCCCCCAGCGATCCACTCCTCCAGGCACACCCTACTAACCTACAGTTACCACCCATTTTCAGTCAGCGGGTCAATTTATTGATTAGGTTAAGGATCTCATAATTCAGTCATTTCACCTGTCAGCATTTTTGCATTGTCTCGCCTATATAGCTTTTGGGGGACATCTTTCATCTAAACCATAACATTCTATCCCTGGCCCCCAAATCTCATGACAATCTCATAATGCAAAATAAGTTTAGTTCATTTTCAAGAGTCCCATAGTCTTAACAGTTCCAAGATTGCACAAAAGTTCAAGAACAAAATCTCCACTGAATATCAAAGCGAACTCTCAGAATGAGCTCCTGTAAAAAATCAAATCAAGTCACATATGATCAATATAAAAAAGCACATAGTAAATATTTCTATTCAGAAAAATAGGGGCATAGAAAGAAGGGATGGGGCCAAAGCCAGCCCGAGATCCAGCTGGGCAAAGAAGGGCTGTAATTCCATGTCTGGCATCTGGAGCACATGGCATCATGATGTTCTCCGCATCATGTGCAACTCTGCCCCTGTGTCCTTGATGGTCGCAGTCCACATGACCTCTTTGTTGGCTAGTCAGAGCTCAATTCCTTCAGCTTTCCTCAGGATCGTTTCGTTGTACTGGCATTTTTCAATCTCATTCTCCACTGCAGATTAGGCTTCCTCCTCACATCTCTCCATTCGTCCTCTCAGGGATGGCCATGGGTTCTTTGACCCTCTGGCACTCT
Source organism: Aplodontia rufa (assembly GCA_004027875.1). Lineage (NCBI taxonomy): Eukaryota > Metazoa > Chordata > Mammalia > Rodentia > Aplodontiidae > Aplodontia > Aplodontia rufa. Next base: position 108,348 of record PVKS010002387.1, on the reverse strand, counting down.
GCCTGGCCTCTCAGACCTTTCTTTGAAATCTTGGTGGAAGCCTTAATGACACCCAAACTCTAGCACTGCAATCCTGTGGAACTAGCACCATGAGGTTGCCAGAAAGGTCTGCCACCATTTTGAGCAGTAGTCAAAACTTCAGGGACCATGCAGTAGCCTCTGTGTTCCTGAGTGCCTCAGCATGTCGAAAAATCTTCCTAGACTTCCCTGTTGAACCAAGGTGCCCCACTTGTCTCTTCTTAAGGAATTTTCACTCACTTGAGCTTGAGATGAGTGTGATCTTGTCATTTCCTGAGATGATCTATAGCAATGTTTTTTTTTTTGTTTTTTTTTTTTTTTTTTTTTCCTCTGGGCAAAGTCTTTAGAATTTCTTTAGTGGTGGTACCAACTTTAAAAACTACAGCTTTCTTGCTCCAATTTTACTCCAATCTTTCAAATACAAATTTTTAAATCTTTCTGCTCTGCTTTCTGGTCCTGAATATCACCATAACCTTAGCAAAAAGCCACCCATAATGTCCATGCCATAGCCTAAATACTGTGCTGCCTAGCAATTTCTTCCACTAGATTAAGAATCCATCACTTTTAAAATCAGTTTCACAGGGGACTGGATCAGTGGCTCAGTGGTTGGGGCGCTTGCCTGGCATGAATGAGGACCTAGTTCAAACTCCATTACTGCCTACACAACTGTCAGAGAAACAAAGGTCAGGTATAAAACTAAATAAATAAAATCGATGCTCTTTCTCTGTCTTCTTCCTCTCTTCCTCTCTCTCTCTCTCTTAAAAATATCTTAAAATAAAATCAGTTTCACATAAAGTCTCAGGACCTGGGCAAAATGCAGACAATCTCTTAGCCAGAATTTAACACAAATGTCCTTCATTCCAATTTCTAATAAGTTACTCCTTTTTCTCTGAACACTCAAGGAATACAGTCTTTGCTTTGCACAGTCCTATTGGCATTCTGGTCTCCTGAGATCCCACTAGAATCACCCATGAAGCTCCACTGACAACAATCTAAAGAATTTCCAGATTGCACTGATAAACAACTCAAAATTCCTCCCACAAATTCCACAAAACTCGAAAAGCTTCTAAACCACATGGGTCAGGTTAGTCAGAGCAATAGTCCCATTCTTATAACAATTTTAATTTTAGTCAGCTCAATTACTGCTGTTACATAAGAACTTGACAAAAACAATTTTAGGAGGAAAAGTTTATTTGGGGGCTCACAGTTCAGAAGACAGTCCATAGAAGGTCAACTCCATTCCTCAGTACTCGAGGAGAGGCTGAACTTCGTGGTGGAAGACTATAGCAGAGGGAAACAGCTCAAAGCTTCACATCAGGAAGCAGAGAGAGACTCCACTCACCAGATAAAAAATATATACACAAAAAAATGTATACCCCCAAAGATTCACCTCTTCCAAAGATTCACCTCTTCTATTCACATCCTACCAGCTTATAGTTATCACCCCATCAATCAAAATCAGAGGATTGATTCACTGATTAGGTTAATACTTTCATAACCCAGTCATTTCACCTCTCAGCACATGCTGAGCTTTTTATTTTTAAGATGCATAGTGAGAGAGAGAGAGAAAGATAGAATCAACTTTACTATTTAGTTTTTCATAAGGCTTTCATTGCTCGGACACTTTGTTGTGTATGTGGTGCTGGAGTTCAAACTTGTGTACTCGCACATGCCGGGCAAGCTCCATAACCACTGAGCAACCACTCTAGTCCCACATGCTGAGCTTTTGGGATAAAACATTCATCTATACATACAGGAAAATTAATGAATAAGCATCCTTCTCCCATTCATTACCTCAATATTTTACAATTTGCTGTCTCTTTCTCATTAGATCTTACAAATATCTTTGTAGTCAATGAAGTAAAGCATTGTTTCCAACAGGAGAAAAGAAGAGAAGGTCAACAGGTATTCTCCCTATGCCTTGTATTATTTTTTTATTTTGTTTTCCTTGTGATGCTAGTACTCAGTTGAGTTTTTATCATCAGAAAATTATAAAATAGATCATAGAATGATATTTTATATAATTTACTCCAAGACTAAAGTTTTATATATATATAAAAAATATATATATTTTATATATATATGTATAAAATATGAGTGAGAGAGAGAAAGAGAGAGGATCAATTTTTATTGAGTTTTTCACATGACCTTCGTTGCTCTAACACTCAGTTGTGCATGTGGGTGCTGGGGTTTGAACCCATGTACTTGCGCATGCCGGGTAAGCGCTGTAACCGCCGAGCCACTGCTCCAGCCCCTAAAGTTATATATATATATATATTTTTTTTTTAATTTTTGAACAATCTTACAAGATTTTAACAAAATAATATTAAATGTGTTTAAAAGTTATATTTTTTATTGTAATTCTCATCTCCATTTCTGTCCAGACAGCTGGCTCAAGAGAACTCATCAGAACTTGCACAATCCAGATGTCTATAACATGGAGAAGCTCATAGTTTGCAGTAAGAAGTTATCAAGAAGAAATTAGGAATCAAAACTGTAAACATTTTTCCATAGTAAGTGAACAAAAAGCATTATAAGAGCCCAAATTAATTAATTACATATTTAAAAGAAATTAAAATCTAAATTAAATTTTTCAGTGGCTGTTCAGTTATTCTATCCTGTCTCAGCCACATATGACATTTTCTCCTTTTTTATTCCAAGTAGATTTGTGGTATTTGTGTTATCTTCACATAACGTACATATTATTTCTTTAGCATTTTCAAAATTTAAATTAATTCAACTCAAATTATAAATGCTCTTCATTTAACAAATTTAGCTAATAAATTTCAATGATATTAAAAAAAAAACTTTAGCAGTATTAACTCTTAAATTTGAGTACAGAAAATGCACTGCATACATCCCTACCATAACTTTCAGAAATGAAAGTTAGTCTTAAGTGGTTTTATCCTGGGCAAAAATTATGTTTCCACAATAAGAATACTTCATGTGAACTAGACAATCAATCCAGTCTGTCCAAACAAAACCCACAGAAGGGACCCAGTACCTCTGGGAAGGATCAAGTCAAAAGGAATTTCTAGGGCCCAACCTTATTCTGTTCCACATATCACTTGGCCAGATACCATTGCTTATGAGTGAAAAATCAGTGTGGAAGACATAAGTCATAAAGAGACTAGTCATGACACTACATTTACCATATTTCTTTGGGAGGAACATTCTTTTGAATATTATGTTTCTCTGAGAGTGGCCACTGAGACGCTCCTGCTGACTTATAGCTGATAGTAAGAAATTATTACAACTGCAGTTACCAGTATTCACTTGATGCAACTTCCTTTCCATCACACATATTCCAAATCTCTTTATGACCATTTGCACATTGGATATGCATCTGGAACTCACAGATGCACTCAGTCATTGCAGTCTTCTTGAGATCTTGCCTTTATTTCTCTGTTTTATAAAATTACCCTCATTTATATTTTCATGCATAATAACTGAAACATTGTCCTATATTTATCAATATCACATGTTTTTGATTTTCTTATTTGAGCTTTATCTTTTCAGAATATAAGTTTTAAGAAAATCTTACCTTTACCTTCTCTTCCCTGGCATTTCTATCATGCTCCACATGCTTTTTTCCCTGGGAGTTGCATCAAAGTATGTTTTAAAAACTAATCCAGTTACCATTCGAATTCCTGTGAAAATTTGTTTAAGAGACTGAAATTTTTGAACACAGGTCTGTGTAATACTTTTATTCACCTTCCTCAATTAAAGAAAAGTGGATATTCTCAATTTAAACAGTCTTCAAAGTGGGGAATGTAAATCTAGGGGACACACAGATGTTCCAGGGGCACAGTGTCTGAACTCTCAACTTTCGTGTATTTTCTTTCCTGCCTAATAGGATTTCTTTTCTTTACTTTCCTTCTATAAAGATTTTTCCATCCTAAAATTTTCTGTTATCTATGATCTGGAGGTCAAAAGAGGGATCCTAACCATTAGACAATTTAAACAATGTTTTTGAGAAAATTTATTTGACAATAATTTTCAGAATTCCATAAATTAAGTGTTGCTTACATAATTAATTGATTAGAGATGGGCTAATTTGGTCTTTGTTGGGGTATAAAATATTTCACATAGTGTGAATGGGAAGATTGGTGACAATTTTCATTTAAAGACTTCATAACTTCTTTTTTCCACATATAGTTTAATCTTAAGGGAGTGTTCGTTAAGAACAAAGGAAGACTTCAGTAGTTAAAACTATGACTGTAAAAATTATTTTTGATATTTTTAAACCTAAAAGTTATTTCAGTCACTTTAACATTTAGCCCTTTGATGTGCTCAATTTAATAGAATCTTCTAACAGAAAGCAATATGGCATTGAATATTTTAAATAAAATAGGAATAACTTCCATGAACCATCAAAAATTTGAAGTAATATGCAAGAAAACTAACAGATACTTTGCATGACTTCATCTAGATATAGTGAATGTGTTTGAATGAAACATTTAATATGATATCATGAAGTAATTATTTTAGATGCAGGTTATCATTTTTATCTTATAAAATGATTAACATTTTTCCATCTCATATTTATAAACTTAGAATCACATCTAATTCTAAACTCAATGTACTAAGTAATACCATTCTCTCTTTTTGAACATGGGGACAGTTAGGTTGTTATTATTTTTTTAATAGAGAAGGAGTGAGAAAAAGAGAGAGTGAAAGAGAAAATGAATTTTATCTTTTTTTTTTCATCTGGCCTTTGTTTCTCTAACACTTGTTTTTACACGTGGTGTCGGTGTTTGAACCTGGGTCCTGGTGCATGCCAGGCAACCACCCCAACCACCTAGTCATGGCCTCAGCCCTAAGTTGTCATGTTTTAATGGAGATATTTCTAGGATATTAAAAAAAAAAAACAAAACAACGGTTCTTATTTAAACATTTTAAAAAGTTATTTAACACCAAAAGCCATCACATTCATGCATCTGCATTTACCTAATGAATATAATACCTGTTATCATCTCTTCACTTCAGAATAGTGTTCAGTATAGATATAGAAAGGTATACATAATTTATCCACATATTTTATTTTAGCAGAAAAAATAAAGTATAAGAAATTACTCCTATTTCTACATTTGTCTTTTTCCTTTTGAATACGGTCTCCTTAAGGTCCTAACTGGTTCTTTCTCTCTGTATCTCTGAAGTGAGACATATAATTGATACTCAATAATTTCTTGTATAAATAAATTAAAACTAAAAGTCTAAAATATTTAAATTAATTGAACAATGCAGTTTTTGCTTTTACTTGGACAAACATAATGTACAAGACTCTTGCCTGCATAATCATAGTATAAGCAGCATTACTTTTGTCCATAATCATAGACTTCTCATTAGCGATAAAGGCATTTTTTTTTAAAGAGAGGACAGCAAGAGAGAAAGGAAGAGAATATCAACTTTTTATTTCAGGTTTTCATGTTGATTTTGGTGCTCCAAGCCTTCTTTGTATGTCTTGCTGGGTTTGAACTCTCCTACTTGCACATGCCAGGCAAGCGTTATGGCTGCTGAGCCACCTCTCCAGCCACAAAGGCATTTTTTAAAGAGAAAGTGAGAGAAAGAGATAATGAATTTTATTTATTTGTTTCAGATTTTTTGTTTGTTTGTTCTTCTGACACTTTTACACTTAGTTGTTTATGTGGTGCTGGGGTTTAAACCTGATTCCTCCTGCATGCCAGGCAAGCTTTACCGCTGAGCCATTTCTCTAGTCCCAACAAAAGCTTTTGAAGTAAATAAAGGTAAGGAATACTCACAATGAAGATTAACAGACCATTGAAAAACCTCTTAAAACCTGAAATTAATTAGCAATGTACAAAATTTTAAGACATACTGAAATATAAACTATGTTTATATTTAAATGACATATATTACTTTGTCATTTTGAGAATATATATGTGAATTAGTTTTTCAACACACTCACTTCCTTCCTCCCTTGAATACCTTTGATCCTTGATGTTTTTAAATATTTTTTCACCTCTAACTTACAATTGCATATGTCTAATACATCTCTGGTTGTAAAACTTACATATTTTGACAAAGCCTTTGTTGAGTGATCTTGCTGTGTAGTTCAGTGGGAACTAATAGACATCATAATATCAATTACAGTATTATCTTTAAGGAAATGGGATCATCTGGGGAAGGTTACTGTGTGTGTGTACACATATATATTTATTTATATAAAATAAAGCCTTATATAGTTTATGCTTTATAATAGTACATTGTTTAGGTAAAACAACTTTTTTACAACTTTGAAATTTGTTCTCAACTTCTATCATCATTATAAGGTAGTTGTGGCTGTCCCTACTATAACCTTTACAATGTGATTGCTTTGGGAACAGGCAATTTCACTGGAATAGCATCTTTGAATACTAGACCTTAAAATCCAATACTGTTCTTCCTGTGACCTACTTTCCATATAGTAATGTGACACATGGGAAACGCACATTGATAAATGGGGATCTTTGTGGAACATTAGAACAAAAAGAACTAAATTAGGTCTCCAGATATTAATTATTCTCTGAAAAACAGTCCATCTTTGTGATCTTCAAATTGAGAGACAATTTTACACTTTAATATGATTGAGCATGATAACATTTTAGACCTGGAGTGAAGTAAGCAATATTGCAAATGGGTTGGGAAGAGGAAGGATTGGGGGAAAAAACAACTTTTGAATATACTTATAAATAAAATGAAAATGGTAATGTTCCCAGATCTGAGACATTTTAGCTATCAAAGCTATCTAATTCAAAATCTTTAAATAAAGGATAATTCTACCTTTTTATGCAACTTCTATTAATGCCCCTGGGACAATTTACTTTGTAAAACAGATCAAAGCACTTTTATAAATAGATGTAGCTTGATCAAAGTCAATATAAATGATATGAATTAATGCTCACCAGAGGTAAAGTAACAAGCAAATGCGTCTTTTCTTTTTATTTTTGCATAATGTTAGCTTATTTAAATTTTATGTGTAAAAGTTTATATATTCAGTTGATACAACTAAATGGATACTATTTATGCCAATTATTGCAGATCCAGGGCTGGTATAGGATCAGATTAAATAATGTATATGAAAAGGAGAACACAAAGCATTATACAATGAAAGTGATTATTATTATAATCATCTTAAATAGTGAGGGTAACTGCTGTGAACATCTTAAAATATACTTCCAACTAGGATAATCAGTCAGTCAATTGCATTTATTTTATGAATACTCATGTAGAATTCTGCATCATGCCAAATTTTGAATGAGATAATAAGGAAAATATATGACCTACATTTTCTGAAAGACTTCAAATTAAAAAGAACATGTGATCATCTGAAATGAACGTGAGGATGACAGTATACTTATATTACATACCAATTGTTAAGCAGAGAGAACATGACAAGACTAACACTGAGAACTTAATATTAAGAAATGTAAGAAAAACAAGTGCAAATAAATAATCTAGTAAGATGGACAAAAATAAATATAGATACGCTTTGCATACTGGAGAAAGAGTATAATAGATAGTATCTCATATTGCAACACAAGGTCAAAACTTTTTTATTTTATTCCCTCTTTCATTTCTTCGTTCTACCTCTCTTTCTCATTTTTTTATTCTTCCCTTCCATCATCTGATGTTCAGTTTGAGGGATAACTTCATGCTTTAACATTTTGGACCATGAAGTTATATCAGGCTGGGAGTAGAGTAAGCAACATCACATGTGGTTTAGAAAGAAAAGCAACAACAACAGTGCCACTAAATTAAGACTCAGTTTGATACATGCTTTGGTATTTGAATTTACAGCCCCTATTTGTGATTGTGACAGCAACGCAGAAGGGGAGAAGTCAAATCTGTTTTGCTAGTTAAATGAGTGGAGGGGGAGCAAAAAAAAAAAAACTAAATAAAAATTACAGAAATGTACTCAAAAGGTATGGTGTCTTTTCAATATATTTGTATTGAAGAATGATACCGCCTGAATGTAGGGTAGCATTCCATATGATATTGAGAAGATTTGCTTTTGCCATTGAGCTTCCAAGCCAACGTGCTAAGGCACAGTTCTCTGCACAGCATTTGTTCTCAGTTCATGGGAAGTCAAGGAAATTTTGTGAAATCTTAGTAGAAGAAATAAGAAGCTACTAAAGGCTTTTAGAAACTTAATATATTAAACTAAACCATTACCTTCTATTATAAAAATAGGCTTATTATGGAAACATTAGAAAATATAAAAATGTAGAAGGGATTCACTAATAAAGTCATACTTGTCTTTTAATAATTTTTTTCTACCATTTATTCCAGGCAAATATTTTATGTATCTAGTTGCATATATATATATATATGTATATATACATATATATATATATATATTATTTCCCATCAAAATAACTTACCAATTATTTCTTCTTATTTTTTATTGGTCATTTTTAGATACACTTGATAGTAAAATGTATAATGGTATAATCATAAAAGCATAGAGTATAATTTTTCTAATTCAGTCCCCAGTATTTCCCTTTCCCTTCCCTTCATACCACCTTCTGTTGTCTCCCCTTTATTAGTCATTTGGCTATTTCCTCAGTTTTTTTTGTTGTTAAACTAGTGTCTTGTTGATGTATATGTTGATGAATATTACTCAGCAATAAGGAAAAATGACTTTATGACATTTGCCCACAAATGGATGTAACTTGAGGCTATCATATTAAGCAAAATAAGCCAGTCTCAAAAAAACCAAAGATCGAATGTTCTGTTTGGTTTGCAGAAGCTAACCCAAAATAAGGAAAAAGACAGGAATAGACAAAGAGGAAGGAAACAGAAGGAGAAGGATGATATTGAAAATTTGAGGAATGAATCAGTCAACTTTCCTAAGTTCATATATGAACATACCATAGTGAATCACACCAATGTATTTATAAACCAATATCAAAGTATTTACTGCCAAATTAGAGAGATAAATTCTCATTTTAATTGTTTATATAAGTACTTTCAATGTTTTATCATTTTAAAAATTTCTTTCATTATGTTAATTGATATCAACATTAACGATAATATTTTCCCATAACTGAATGCCCAAACATATATCTCAAAGTCAAAATTCATAATTTTTATGATTTTGTTTAAATATTAAGTTTTTAAACACATTATTATTGATGTTTTCAGAGGAATTTAATTAGTGATATGTAACATTAGAAATCAGCGATGTGAGCTGGGCACACTGGTACACACCAATAACCCTAATGATTCCAGAGATGGAGGTAATCAGATGCAAGTTCGAACCCAGTCTCAGCAATTCGGTGTGTCCCTAAGCAACTTAATGAGACCCTGTCTCAAAATTAAAAATATAAATGTGCTGAGGATATGGATCTGTGGTGTTAAGCACTGCTGGGGTCAATCCCCAGGACTAAAAAACAACAAACAAACAACAACAAAAACTAAAGTAAGTGAAGTCCTTTTAGGAAATTATCATTGAGAATTGTTAGTCCACTGTAAACTGAATTGATAAGAACATGGTAAGACACTTCATTTAATACCTGGGAAGGAGTTGGAAAAGGAAGATATACTTCTGTCTCAAATATGTAGTACTTGTAAATGATCAAGGTACTTTTAAATGTCAGGGTAGCCCTCTTCTATGCTTTTCTCAAAGCTGCCAGAATAAAGAATCAAAATGAACTCAAAATTCTTTGCCAGAAGTGGACATAAACAGGTAGTGCTGAGACAGGCATGTCTAGTTATTTTCCCCAAATTTAATTGCCAGTACATTCTCTCTCTGCAGAGCAGTATGAAGACAAAAGCAAAAAGAGTCTGGGAATTGTGCTTTTTGAGCAGTTTTATTAAGGAGCAAAATTGTGGAGTGAAGAAGGTTTAATATCATCAAAAATATTTTCCTTAAACAAATAACTAACATAAGTATAAATATGTAAAAATCTTTACAGGTCTCATAATAGTGTTTTTACATAGGTTGTACAAACCTCACAACTTTAGGTGAGTAAATATTTCAATTCAATTTTCAAGATAGAGAATATAGTCCCCTAAGAGTTTAAGAAAGTTCCCCAACATCACCCAACTAGGAAGGGGAAGATATTTTTACTATGCTCTGCTGCTGTGTCTATTGTATCTTCATTGTAATTAAACATAATCTGTCTGAATTTCTGCAGTAAACCAGGTCCAAGCTTTGTGAATGAAATCATGATGATTAAATTTTTTAAAAGAAAATGAAGAAAACAGACTTTCCCCTATGGTTCTGAATTGCAACTGAAAGAAAAGTTCAAAAAACTATTGAACAATTTGTTGTATTGATAGAATTAATGTAAAATTTGCTAGAACAACTACCTTGAGGAAAGAGGGTTTTTTTTTAATATTAAGATTTAATAACTTCATCTTTTAAAAAAGAAAGAAAAATAGTACATTTTCTACAATGAGTTGCAGATGCTCCTCAGCTTATGATGGGACTATACTCTGACCAGGACCTCATACTTTGGAAATATCTTAAGTCAAAAATGCATTTAATACATCTAACTTATCAAATAACCTAATTAGCAATGCAGAACATTGTAGAGTGTAGTTTGCTTCTCCCCATGATCCCTAGGCTCATTAGAGCTACCACTCACTGCACCTGTCCAACATCACCCAAAGTGTATCCTATGGTGCATTGATTACTTTGGAAAAAAACAAAACTCAAAATTGATTATGTGGCTTGCAAAGAAAGCTTATTACTTTCCCACAGTTATAAAGTTGAAAGTCACAGTTTGAAGTACCTTGAGTCATGGATCATCTGTGTGGTCATCCTTTTTTTTCATATTTTCACTACATGTTTAGACACATGGACAATAGTTATGGCTATTATTTTGTAGATAATATTGAATATTAGGACAAATCAAAATAATTTAACAATAAATTTGATTTTATATATAGAAGACAGTATAGATAAGTCAAGGTGAAAGAATCTCACTTTTTCTTGCTGAATTTAGTGATGTTATAGAACACTCTAAAAATTACTTTATAATCATCCAAATGTAATCCCCAATCTCCCCTTTTCCCAAAGTCTAGTGAAAGAAAATAAATTTTTGATATATAAGAGTTTTGTGTTTGTTTTGATGGCTTTGGGTTTGTTAGGCTATTTTGCTTCCTATGTTGCAATACAACATGGCATTGCTTCATTTTATATATCCCTATAAGTCAAAAAAGCATTGTATATTATTTGTGCAGCCTGTTTTGTACTTACTTAGTAGTTTTTGCTCAAGCAATTCTTTTTATCTATTTCAGAGTAATTTTTGTTTGAGAACTATGGAACCATTCTTACCTATCAATATCACTAGTCAATTAGGCCACACATGAGTGAGATGTTTTTACATGAGCTTAGATTTTCAACACCTTTGTTGCACCAGGGAACCTGTTTGGCACTTATTTCTTTCTTTTTTTTTTCCCTTCATATCATTATTGATGTATTATTTAATGATGAAAGATTACTAATGCATTTGTTGATAAATAGGGGACCAGATTAGCTCTCTGTATGATTACTGTGTTCTATCTTTTCTTCATTAAGTTGTCAAGGCTGCTATCCTCAATCGCATGTACATCCTGTATATAAATGTAAAAAAATGTTTAGTGATGGGAGAGTGCACTGGAGAGCTTTTCAGTTTTTGAGCTTCCTGATTTTAGGTTTTAGTTAATTATTCTACAATTGACGTGCATGTAGGAATGTAGATCATTGATCTCCATCTTCCAAATGCCTCACTTACTGTCTGATATTAGACAAGGAATTCAGGTATATTAACTCTCTCAGCCAAATCAAAAAGTATTAGGTGAATTATAATATAACTGCTATGATGCTTGACTTTTCTCTATGTAGGTCATTTATGACAGCTTCAGAGATGATGTTACAGCCCTGCATTCCTGCCCAATTTTTTAATCAATATATATCAATAGTTAGAAAAAAGATATCATAGAATTACAGCACCAAATGCAAACTTCTGCTCAAACAGCACCATTTTATTAGGGCATAAATAAATATGAAGAGATTAAAAAATGTGACATCATAAATTTAATGACATTTCTAGATTTTTGTTAAAAAAGAAATATGACCTGACATTAAAAACACAGATTTGAGAGTAAACATAGTTCTTCTACTTACTGACTATGTAACATTTGCAAGAAATATGACTTAGCAATTCTGAATTTCTTTATTCATTCTGTATTCATAATATAGAAAGAAAATTGTAAATTTTCCAAAGAAATTTTATATATATTCCAAAGAAAATTGCAAATACAGTTATTGTTAAATTTCTTTCTTTTATATTTATTGCTTCAGAGAAATCCAAATTCGGACATTAAAAAAATTGTTCCTAATTATATCCTGTTGACAATGTTGCTTTTGTGATTGTAGGTTAGATATTTATTTAAATAACTTTTTTGAAATAAGGGCTATAGTGTTCTAAAATGTTCCATTGTCTTTAGTGGGAAACAGGGAGAAGCCAAAAGTCACTGAGAAAGGTTGAGTTTTTAATCTCCCACAACATTAGAAATTGCAGTGGAACTAGAAAATCTCAGCAGTTGTGTTTTCTTGAAGTGGGTATTCTTTGTCAGTTTTTTTTTAAACTTCTCATTGTACTTTCACGAGCAAGAGGGAAAATGAGAGATGATAGCTTGTCACCTACACAGTTCCTTTGTCTCTTCTGTTCAGTCTAGAAAGCACAGGCTCCTGGGATCCTATTATTCCAGTTATTTTTTCTTCTACTGAGAAAAAATTTAGTGATGTATATAATATTTATGAGATATTTTTTAAATGTCAAAACTTGCTTGATTGTTGACTTTGGGTTGCTTTTAAATGTCAGGAAATGGAATGTAGTTATTGAAATCATTTATTCAAAAAATATCTCCAAATCTTTGGCTATTTCAAAGTAAAAGTATATCCCTCATTTTCATTTTATTTTCTACACTTAGAGGAGGAAATATATGAAGTAAATTCTAATATTTCATAAAATTGAACAAAACTGGTTAATCCTCACTCTAGACAGTGTTAAGACAAATACATTTAGTTTGTAGCACAGTAACTTAAAAAGTGTCGTTCAACAGATGAATGGATAAAGAAAAAGTGGTATATACACACAGTGTAGTGTTACTCAGCCATGAGGAAGAAAGAATTTATGGTGTTTGCCAACGAATGGCTGGCCCTTGAAGATATCATGCTAAGTGAAATAAGTCAATCTCAAAAGCCAAAGGTCAAATGTTCTCTCTGATATGTGGAAGCTAATTCAAAATAAGGAAAAGATCAGAGGAATAGACAAAAGGTGAAGGAAACTGAGGGAGAAGAGGTGAGATAGGGTAAGTTTGTGGACTGAATCAGACTTAACTTTCCCAGGTTCATGTATGAACAAACCACAGTGAATTTCATGAACATGTACATCAACAAGACACTAATTAAAAAATTATTAGTAAATAAAAGAAACAGCAATAGAAGGAAGAGAATAGGCTTGCCAGCAGAGAATGACTGTGCTGAAGTAGAACAAGTAATACCACATGGATGTACACCTAAAAAACAAAAATTTAAAAAAGGAAAAAAATAAGAAGTATATTATGAAAGCTAACAATGCCAGCAAAATTCTTCAAATGAGAAATATAGGGGGTGATACTATATTTTTGAAAATAGTATAAAATTTTTTATAGTATTTATTAGTAGTTGACCAAAAGTGTTGATTGTTAGTATTGATTATTCAAGAATATATATTATTTTTGTTCTAGAAAATAATTGGCAAAATATTTGCAAAATATTTACCGAGAAAATAAGTGAGCTCATATGGTAACAATATAGTCCCACTTTGAGCTTCCTCATAATTTCTTCAGAGGAAAATACAAAATCCAAACAAAGCATTTATTTTTGATGTGAGTTCTATATGTCTAGTGCAATCTCACATTTATTCAGTTTATTCATTTATTCTGAGTATGATAGATTATTATTCTGAATTCTGTACAGGTAAATTATCTACAAATTTAAGGATAATTGGTCATGAATTTTAGAAAGAGGAACTGAAATTTTTGTGTTGAATCTTGAGCAATTAGCAAATAGCTTACTATGATTCCTTCTTAATTTTTTTAGATTATTTTATCATAATTTTATTTATGAACATTTCAAGACATGGCAAATACCAAATTCAAGAATGTAAAACTTCTCCAATTTGTGAATGAGAGTTTAATTGGTTTTCTTGGGTAAACATAAAGGATTTAATCTAGAGAGTTTATGTAAGTCTGAAAGCTGTGTGCTGAAAGAATTAAAAGCAAAAGTTTATATTGGGAAGAGAAAACAGTGGACTTAATTTGAAACTCAACTAATAGGAAATTTTCTCCAGATTTGCAGTCTTTTCAAACCTAACCAGAGAAAATTCTGAACCTGATCTAAAATAAAAGTACTTTAAAGGATAAGTACTTAAATTAATTCACACGAGTTGATTATCGTTTTTTTTTTCTTCTTTTTGAATGAGCAGAAAAAGGAGAGTTACATGTATGAAATTAGAATACATTACAGGGCTGGCAGCATTATTTCAAAGTGAGGAGTAGAATGATGGAGTCAACCAGCGCAATCTGCTTCTGGTTCTAAAATATCTTCAGAATGCTCTTTTCTACCTGAGAATACAAATTTCACCGACTGCTTCCACATCCTTAAAAAATACGTTCCACAGTTCCTCCTTTTCCATTCACGTTTCCTAATTAAATTATCTATCAACAAAACAGCATCCTACACATCTATTAAGTACCATCTCAAATAACACACATGTCATAATGAAAGCAATTTCCCCAATAGATCCCATTTTATTCTGTGATGCTAATCCTGAATTTCATAAAATTAAACATTGTTATGGTTAACACTAGCATTACATTTTACTATTTACATATCAGTTCCCCCTTTTTTATTCTTTTTTTAGAAAAAGAACTGTTTGTTAGAATCAATTTTATATAGTTTTTCATGTGACTTTTGTTGCTCCAACACTTAGTTGTATATCTTTTTTTATTCTTGAAAATAAAGATAACTCCTATTTAACTGTTAAGTTCCTTACATTAGTCAACATATTTATCTGCAATAATATATTTTCAATAAATGCTTGTGTTGGATTCAAACTAAAATTTGTACAGCTATTTAAATGTTTGAATCTGAAGTTGTTATGGTTGGGAAATGATCAATTTACAAAGAGGTAGGAAAAAGTCATTTGGGAAATGAGGCAGAAAAATATACAGAAGTAAATACAATAAGGAAGGAAACTAATTGCATAATCACTAATTTATTAAAGAAAAATTAACACACCTTTGTTAAAAGTCATCTCTATTGAATATATGGAAATGGATGATATTGCCTGGCATAAAATACTTTATGAAATCAATGTGTTTCCCAGTTCATATTAATGATATGAACAATTGAACTGTGCTGTCTACATTTCTTGTGACATTTGAAAACTTACTGAAGTTATTGGTGCTGTTCTGCAACACTTTGTAACTTTCTTGCACAGGATTTTGAAGCAATGTCTATATCAATCAATATATATGTTATTACACAGACTCTAAATGCCTAAATGCACGCTAGAATTTCTCCTTTTACATTTTTTCATAAAATTGAGTAACCTTAAATATTTTTAACTATTTACTTTTTATTCCACATGCTATAAAATATTGGTTACTCATTGCAGAACATTTGTTCTTTGATCTGTTTTGAGATATTAGAAGAATTTGAACTTTACATTTTTAAAGAAGGATTAAAATATCATTACATTTTACAGTGAACAAAACCCATTATCCTTATTTAATTTTTTTTTGCAGTGCTAGAGATAGAACTCAGAACATCATGCATGATAGGTGAGTACTCTACCACTGAATCATGCCCACATCCTTCTAAAGACTTTTTTGAGAATTTAATGTAAATAAAAACATTGCAGTTTAAAAAGAAAATTAAGGTTAATGAAATGAGGTTCTTAATCTGTTGTATCAACATGGCTTATTTTTGTGACTATATCATGGAAATATTCTGACCAGATATGAATAAATTCTTTTTTATAGATGCTTGTAAAGTCAGTTTCTTAAGATTAAAAAAGAAAAATGTTCATAAAGTTTGCTAGAATAAATATTTTTACCTTTATTAATTACTCTGAATATATTATATAGTTTTACTAACAACAGTGAAGTAATGTATTTATATTTAGGTACCAAAAATTGTTCTATTTATTATGACATATTTTAATTTCCTTAGAATAAAAATTGTCTTTTTGATTTACCTTTTCAAATCAATATATATATATGTATTTATATATATGTAAATACATATGTACATATATACACATATGTATATATATATATATATATATTTTATTGTTGTTGTTGATTGCCGGTACTGTTATTGAACCCAGGGGTCCTCTATCACTAAGCCACTCCCCCAATACTTTTTTTTTTATTTTGAGACAGAATATCATGAAGCTGCCCAAGCCAACCACTGAATTTGTGATCCTCCTGCTTCCACCTCCCCAGAAGCTGGGATTACAGGACTGTGTCACCACACCCAGATCATTTTATTAATATTTTTATTTCTTAAGGTTTTATTTGTCCTTGTCCTTCTTTCTTCATATATTTAGAGCTTTACTTTTTCTGTACTTAAAACTTGTTCTTAAAATACTATATCCTGCCATGTGTGGAAACTTTGAACTTTTCTCCTATGATATTTCAGTCTGTTTTAATTTTCTTCTTTTTTTTGACATCTATTGATTAATTATTTCTTCTTTGTTAAATCTATTGATTCACACTTTATACTATATAATTCCTGATTTAAGAGCCTCTCAAAATTATGCATTTTTAAGGCTCTTAGAAATGTGGATGTAAGTAATAAAATCAGAAAATGAAGCTAACTTTTAAAAATATTTACCTGTTCCTCTTTTTGCATAATACCTACAATTAATTAAAGATTTCATCTCATGAAATTTTCCTCACTTGCATCCTATTAATATTTGTTTTTATAGTGTTCTTATATATACAGTATATATTTACTTATTTTGTCTTCTAAATATTTTATAAGAATTAAAATAAACTTTTATAAATTTATGTAGTTCTTAATCAATAGACTAGAGGAAAGGGGCCAGGGTGAGTGAGGAGAAGAAAAGAGGAAATACTGGGGATAGAAAGTGGTCAAATTGTATTGTTATACTGTGTATTTACCAATAAGTAACAACAAACTCCACCATTATGTATAAGTATAATTCACTAATAAAAACATGGAAAATTGTACAGTCCTTGGGGTGTTATACTGTTTTTATTACCTTCAATATTTTAAACGCCTGTCATTTCATGGTTATATTATGTAGATATTCAGCACATTGATTACCTGATGAGATAAGTTTGTAAATTGTGTCTCATTAATTTGACCTCTATGGATTATCATTGCAGCATCACGAGCAGAAATAATTTTTAGTCTCAAAATATCAGTTATTTTGATTCAATCTATATGTCAAAAATGTATAGAAATGACACCAAAGTTGTCTGTATTGTTTAGTTTTAGTTTCCTTTTAGTGAGCTCTAAATAGCCCAAGAGCGAATTTTGAGTCATCTAATAATTAAAACATTAAATAGGCTCCCTGTATCAGTGCAAAGGGGGCCTTTTCCCCATGGTTCTCTAATCAAAGCCACTTTCCATCTGTTCAAGTCATGACTCTAGAGGGTGTAATTCACAGGATGTACACAAATTTCCCTGACATCTGCTGCTTCGTCAGTGTCACATTTCTGCTAGAACAAATTCACAAATCACAAAAATTTATTGAAGTAAATAAGGAGTTTTGAACTTAATGAGTCCTGCCCACATAAAAAGGGAGTTGTGTGTTTAGTTGCAATAGAGAACAATCTTTGTTATTCTCTTAAAGCAGAAATTCTCCTTAGTATCTTTAGGTTCCTATTACTGTGATTGTTCTACGTCATATAATTTTAAAATAACACCTCAAAGGCTTCACTAGGTTTCAGACATTGTGTTATTATCTCATTTAATAATTCTTTATGGGGAAACTTTCTCCCCTGGGTAGGTTTTATTTTTCTATTTTAAGAGAATAGAAGTTTAAAAAATCTGGTTTTGTTAACTCCACTAAAAAGTTCTATGAAAAAAAGTTCTTGAAACCCAAACTCTTCACTAAACCATTTTGCTTCCAAAAATCCTCTCAAGCACAAAGGAAAATTAATAAAAAGTGTTCTTAAATCTGGCATTTTGTCTTTACATCTGTCCTATGTGACAGAGAATGATGGTAAACTCCTAATTAGAATACTAATTTGGGAATACAAAGGCAGTTGTATTCAAATGAATGCATTTTTGTGGAATATGTTTTGACTTAGTTTTCTAGGTTAATTTTAATAATATAGATAGATCTAAACCTTTAGAGATAAGCATTCATCTTCTTTGATCATTTTTTGTTGTGACAGTCATTGTAATTTGTGGCATATTGTTCATAATCTCACACTTTGATTATATCATTAAAAAGCTGTAAAACATATCATATTTGGTCACAGAAAACATAGATAAATTGAACAATTGTCTGGCAATCAAATTTTATTAATGCTGATATGCAACTGATACTTCCTTTCGAAGTTAACTTCCCTTAGCTCAATAGATGTCTGCCATTGTTTCAACATGTTCCTTTGGAAGACAACTACACGCCCTTGCTTCTTCATTCACTTGCTGACTCACTCATTCCTTGCTTGGGTTTGTTGGCTGCTGGCTCTCTAACACTGTTGACTGCACAACTCATTTGGGGAGATTATCAGCCCCATCTCAGAGATTCTTAATCTATTAATAATAGAACCTGATAATTCTGAAGCAGATTAACAGAAGGACCAAACTACTATGGGAATACAGATAACTGACACCAGCAACTTGCACATAATACATCCCTGGCTTTGAATATTTTTCAGTCTTATTGGGGAGATAGAATACAAATATATGCTAGGCTATTTTTGGACCAATAATTAATTACAAACTATTCAATAGCTTCTAATAAACATTTCCAAATACTTTTGTCCTTTATTATCCGTCTTTCAACATTATATTCCCTAACCATTTGACAGGAATAAATGCAAACTGTAAATAATTCTGTATCTTTTCTTATCAGTAGTATAAAATATTGCCAAATAATTGAAAAGTATCTGATGAATACAATTAAATATTATTTAGTAAAAATATTAATAAAATATCTAACAACTCAGTTTTATTTGTGAGAGTTTTTTTGTATTTCATAAATGATTCAATCTTTTGTTCTATTAAATTATTATAAAGCAAAGAAAATATGTAGTTTACAGACTTTTAGTTTATTTCTTGCTCTAATTCTGGAAGTCAATCATCAGAAATAGAAAAACAATTAAATTTAATTATACAATTATATGTATTTAGTTCTGATATATTCACACCATCTGGATGTACTTGCTGTGCAATATAAAAGATTAAATACACTTTAGTAGCCTAAAAGGCACTGAAGTATTTTTACAGATTGGTATGTGTCTTTCACCACTTACAGAATGAATGCAGATATCAAGGACTCACTATGGGAAAGATAAACACATGAATAGCTAATCATGGGAGAAATAAGTAGCATTAACAACTGTGTACATGCAGATAATCTTATTGTATCAATTATAAGCAACTTGAAACCTGTCTCATTAAAGTTCAGTCACAACTTTTCTTCAGAAAAGTTAAATAGATTCTGCATTAAGCATTATCACAACGTTTAAAAGCTAAACCATGGGCTTAATCGGAGTGATGGTAAACAATGCCATGTTCCCTAAATCCATAGCAATGAATGTCAGTCCAATCTTACTTGAAAACTCCTTAATGATCTGAGACATGGAGTAAATACTGTACTAATGGATTTCTGACAGGAGTTGGGATTGGCAAGTACTGAAAATTTTACTAAAATAGGTCACTTCTTGAAACTACCTTAAATGGGTAGATCTTGGCACAAACCTGAAACACATTTGGTTTTTAATGTGGAATATTATTGAAAAAAATAATGAAAACTGTAATGCATGAGCTCAATCTTTAAAAAGCACTTTGGAAATAGTTTAGAGTAAATATTAAACAACATTGTATTCTCATTTTGTAGCAAAATATTTCCAGAGATATTCCAGCATTACCTTCAAAAGTTAAAAAGTTAATAGTTCACCTCATATATATACAGAACTCTACCTATCTATTTGAAATTCTACATGCAGTTTTCTATATTTAATTCTCAAGATATATCTATATTACAGCCCCTTAGAGACTTAACTTTAAATTTTGTAATCGATATTGGCTAACTCGTTCCAAGAAACTTATAGATGAAGTGGCAGCAGAGAAAGAACAAGAGCTATAAAAAACAATTAAGAAGTGGAATAGGAATAAGAATTAGCAAAGACTATCACTGGTGTGACACCTTTGGGAAAAGTTAGAAAGCCTTACTGGAATCTTTTGCATGAAATGGAAGAAGAGAAAATAAATAACAAAACATGAAATTTAGAATAAATGTTGCGGGGCACTGTACTGAAGCCTAACGCTGCTCTGGACGCCATGACACTTCTCTGCTCCAATTTCATGTGCCTAGCACAAAGGGTGAGAACCTGATGCCTGCTTCCTCTTCCTCTTCTCTAATCCTCAAAACTGCCTTTCCTGATAACCATAGTTGAGGAAGTTAACGCAGCCATTCCTCGTTGGACAGGACAGGCCAACCTGTCATGCTACTATTGGTTCCTTGGCTGTCTCCCCTCCCTATAAAAACCCGTGTGCCTCGGTAATAAATGGATTTTGAGCTGCCACCAACTCCACGTTACTGACTCATTTCCCCCGGCCGAGTGGAGGGGGCTCCCACCGAAGGGAGTCCAGGCAGAGCTCGGTCACTGCACTCACCCTCCTGCTCGGCTCCGGGAGATGTTTCGGCTGATCCGAGCCATTCTCCCCGCCCTCGGGGACGCCCGAGGTGTGACAAAAATGTCATGAAAAGGGTGGTAAAATAATTGAAATAGTAATATTTACAAATGAAGTTAGTTTATGAATATCTTTCTCTACAAAGATTATGTTTGCAGAAAACATATTTCTATCTCATTATGTTGTAAATTCAGTTGTCCTGTTTATTACAATCCTAGAATCCCTTTTGTTTTATTGAGTTAAACATTTTTCTGACTTAAAACTGCAATAAACCCCAAACACTACATATTCATTAATTAAAGCATGGTTTACTGAGAACCTATAAGTCTGTCAGCCTTGAAAATTTTTGCATTAATTTTGAAACTTTATTTGGTGTCTAGAAATTAAGCTTTAAGAAGAATGTGTGAGTTTGTGTGAGATTTAAGAAAAGTGCTTTTATTTAGGGCATGAGACAAGCTTTATTTTGGGTGTCATAATAAAAATATTTGAAAGAAAAACATGTACCTACTCAGATTCCATTAGTTTAGTCATTAACCAGTGCAACTCAGAAAATTCCTTCAAATTTTAGTTTACATTGTAAAATTGCAGTGGAGAAATTAGATTATGTTACAGGTGTGGAATTCTGTGAGTAGGAAAGAAAAGTGCTTTGTTTCTCTTATTACAAAGATCTAGTAAATGATGTAATATAATACCAGAAAGAATGGCATATTATAACTAACTGAAACACATTCTACTGTACAAATTTACCACATATGATATCATTACTTTTCAGGCATCTAAAGATTTTATCAACACAGTATTTAAAACTATCTAGAATCCTGAGAACTAATGGAATGTGAGTATTTAGTGACTTCTAATTATTTAAAAACAAACTGAAAGCACAAATAAGAAAAGTAGAATATAAATAAATGGGAAGACAAGAGTGTGAGTTTTCATTTAGGGTTTATTATTATTAATATTTGTAAATATTTTAGTCTACTATTAATTTTTTGTTTAAGTAATCTTTTATTTAAATTTCTCTTCTGAAATTTTGACAAGTGCCACTTGGAGGCACTCTTATACTATTGTACTGAGCAGTTTATAGTATCAAGATGTTACAGAGTAAAACTTGGAGTTTTTATTTTCCTTTTTGAATTCTAATAATCATTTGCAGATGAGTAATCAACACTGCTGGGATATTTAAACTTTGACATTATTGAAATTATCACCTTGTAATTTTTACTGGTGTAAATAATCCCCTATTCATTTAATAAGAGAGACTTCATTCATGCTTATTAAGAAAAGAAAGCAGGGTTTGAGGACAACATCAAAAAATTAGCTTAGGGATTGATTTTGGTTTACAAGCTAGTGTATAGTGTTATAATAAGGTCTTTTATCATTTTATGAAAAGTCAGTTATTTAAGTTTGCTATTATCAAAAGCAGAAAACTCAATAATAATGTCTAGAAATGCTTAATGAGACCCAGGCTTAACCAACCAACTTTATATTTTCAACAAAAATCTTTTATTTAAACATCGAGAAATAAAAGGTTTATAATAAAATACTTCATGGAATACAATTAAATATATAGTGGTGTAAATTTGTACAAAACCAAAGTTCACTTGTGGTAATATATTTCTAAAGGAATAGTCATAACATTTAAGATGTATTCATTGTGTATATTTTATAGGGTGGATTTATTTTTAAATATACACAAAAATTCTTACTACACATGTAAATCTTCACTGTAAGTTCATATTTTCCTTTGATTCAAATACATTTACAAAGTTCTGAATTTTACACAAATAAGCAGCTATATTTTACATAGTTCTACTTTACCTGAAACTGTTTTCTACAAACATGATTTTAGAAATGATCATTTTTTGGGACTGGAGCGGTGGCTCAGTGGTTACGGTGTTTGCCCGGCATGCACAAGTGCACGGGTTCAAACCTCAGCAACCTATGTACATAACTAAGTGTCAGAGCAACTAAAGCCATGCAAAAAACTCAAAAAAAATTGATTCTCTGTCTCTCTCTCTCACTGTCCTTCTCTCTTAAAAAAAAAAAAAAAGAAGTGATCAGTTTTTGACCCTAATTTTCAATGGATTTTTAAATGATTTTTTATTATAAATGCCAACAGGGTCATTGCAACACTCAAACAACAAAATTTTAAAATTAATTTTATGAATTATCTTCATCAAATGTTAATAGGTAATATTGATTAAAATAGTATATATGACTAAGCCTGAAATGAATAACTAGTAATAAGTAGAGCGTATATATATTTTAGCAAGTTGAATGTTTGAAAAGGTTAATAAGGTTTCAATTCCTTAAACTCTGGTTAGTTATACAACATATTGAACAGGGCATGGAATTCAGATAGCTTCCGGTGCACAGGAGGTTCTTCACCCACCTGGCTTCCATGCTAGTTATGTCCGCATCTCAGCTGTACACACTGGTGCACTATTGATTCTTTTGGCATTCATTCCTCCTTGAGATGGTGATTCATCTTCAGGCTCTTAACTGCTAAGGTATTTATTACTCTCAGAACTGTAGAGTGCTTTGTCCTACGTTTATACATAATAAAACAAATTCTACAACAAATCTAGGAACCTGATTCTTGAACAGCATACATATATAATATTATTTTGTATACATATGATGATTGTTTATACATATCTACACATAAATATATACCTTTATTGGTTATAGCTAATGGATTATAAACATCTGATAAAAGGGCAAAGTTGCTTTATTTAAATCTATATAAGAACTACAGTTCTAAATAATTGCCAAAAATGTATTTTTTCAGTAAGTTAATGCAAAATTATGTTTGCAGATGAGAAAGTCAATGAGGGCATATTTTTATTACTGAATATATTTAATTTGGTGTTTGCATGCTTTGAGATTCTCAATTCAATAAAACATCAGCATTCTTTCAAATGGTAATTTAAAAAATTAAATCCGTTTCTAAAATACTGAGCAAAAACTTTTCCTGAACCTATAATGTTTCAGGATTGCTTCCTTTTCTGATCCCATAAACCTTAATATGGATTCAGTAGAATTTATTTAGTTTAATTTCATGTCTAGATCTTGAGTCCTTTTGACAAGATCCCTTGCAGATGGCATCCAGTTTATGCCCATATGTGCACAGGAATAATCGCCTAATGGAAAGTCCATTCAATGGGTCATATTCTATGACCTTATTTGATTGATTTAAATCTATATAAGAACTACAGTTCTAAATAATTGCTAAAAATGTACTAAATAATTGCCAAAAAGTAATAAAAGAATGTCAATCTTAATTGAAATTGCCATCTGCCTGACTCTCCACCTGACCCCTTTACATTCGGAACCAAAATCCACTAAGATTTCTTCAGCCTCAGCTCTAACAAGCTTCATCAGTAACAAGCTTAAGTGGATGGGAAAATATGTTGCTTAGATGGAGCAGCAAAGACACTGACTTACAAACCTGATACCTCTCTTGTGGTTCGTGAACAGAAAGAGTGTGTGTCTTATTCTCTGAACCAGTGGATAACGGAAGATGCTGAAAGTTGAGCAAGAGCCAAAGCTCTGCTCCCACAGAAAACTTTGGATATGCTCTTTGTTCCAATATCTTCAAATTGAAAGTTCTATTAAAGCACTGAAATCTGTTCATCTGGTGATATTTTAGGAGATGAGAGGAAATAGCTGCTCTTTACTCTGCCCTCATGCTATCTCCATCTGCCCCTCTCTCTAGACTGTAAGTTGTGAGTGAACAGTAAATATTCTGCAAGTTGTTCATGATGCCTAAAGTTGTTATCTGTTATTTAAAATTCAATAAATATTTATTCAATAAATATATATTAGTAGATGGTAAAGTCTTTTTCTTTTTTTGTCATAAATCTCCCTAACCTCCAGTGAAAAATAAGAAAAAAAACTATCACCAGATACTTTTCTGGAATGCAAAGAGGACTGGAAAATCACAAAGCAAAGCAAGCTGTCCCTCCCCTTTTAATACCATATTATATTTCATACTTGAATATTTTGGTATGTACATAAGAGACGCAACTATTCTTAAAAACTCTATTCTGACTTTCCCAGATCCAAAAAGAGGTATGCAGAGGCCAATTTTAGGGGAAATATTTAATTAGAAGTCCTCATATTCTATGACCTTATTTGATTGATTGATTGACTTGTGGTGCTAGAATCAAAATAAGGGGAGACACACCTAGGAGAAAAGGTGTGACTACTAAACTTCAACTCCATCCCTACTATGACATTATTTAATAGAGCAGATCAATTGAAGAACTTATTGATGGTATGGATGAACTCTAATATTTTGAGGAATTTCCATAATGCTTTCCAGAGAGGTTGGACCAGTCTGTGTTCCTATCTTCCCACAACCCCTTCAGCATTGGTTACTGTTTATATTCTTCATCATTGTCAGTTTGACAGCAGTGGAGTGAAATCTTAGTATAGTTTTGATTTGTATTTCATTGATTACTAATGATTTAGAATACTTTCTCATGTATTCATTGGCTTGCTCTCTTTCCTCTGTGGAGAAGTTTCTTTTTAGCTCTCTGGCCCATTTATTGATTGGATTGTTTGTGTTTTTGATGTTAAATTTCTGAGTTCTTTGTAAATGTTGGATATTAGTCCGCTATCAGAGGAATCACAGTCCATGATTATCTCCCACTGTTAGGTTGTCTCTTGACAGCTTTGCCCAATTCCTTGACTGTGTGGAAGCTTTTTAGTTTAATGGCATCCCACAAAATGATTCTTGAATTTAATTCTTTCACTTTAGAAGTCTTATTGAGGAAGTTGTTGCCAACTCCCATAAGCCGGCGTAGTTATCCAAGCAATTGTATGGTAACTGGTTTAATTCCTAGTTCGTTGAATCATTCTGATTTGATTTTTGTTACAGGTGAGAGATAAGCATCTAATTTCAACTTTCTGCAAGTGACTGTCCAGTTTGTCCAGCATCATTTGTTGAATAGGCTGTTTCTCTTCCATGTTGTATTTTGACTCGCTTTGTCAATGATCAAATGTTTAAGAATTTGTGGGTTTTTCTCAGAGTCTACTATTCTATTCCATTGGTCTTTATTCCTACTTTGATACAAGTACCATGATGTTTCTATTACTACAGCTCTAGAGTATAATTTTAGATCTGGTATTGCAAAACCACCTGTTTTTTCCTTCTTGCTTAGTAATGTTTTGGCTATTCTGTCTTTCTATTTGTTCCACATAAATTTGAGAATTGCTTTTTCTATATTTGTAAGGAATGACATTGGTATCTTGATAGAGATTGTGTTTAATCTGTATAGCACTTTTGGCAGAATGAACATTTTTACTATGTTAATTTTGCCTAACCAAGAGCATAGAATGTTTTTCCATCTTCTTAGGTCTTCTTCAATTTCCGTCTTCAATGTTTGATAATTTTTCTTGTAGAGGTTTTTTACTTCTCTTAATAGATTAATTCCCAAGTATTTTATTCTTTTTGAGGATATTGTGAACGGGATCGATTTCCTAATTTCTTCTTCTGTCCTATTGTTATTAGCATAAAGTAAAGCTATTGATTTATGGGTGTTGATCTTATAGCCTGTTACTTTGTTAAATTTGTTTATAAGCTCAGGCAGTTTTCTGGTGGTTTTTTGGATCTTCCAGATAAAGGGTCATGTCATCAGCAAAAAGGGACAGTTTGACTTCAACTGTTCCTGACCCTTTGATATCCTTCTCTTGCCTGATTGAACCAGCTAGGGTTTTGAGCACTGTATTGAATAAAAGTGCATAGAGCAGGCAGCCTTTTCTTATTATCAAGTTTAGTGAAAATGCTTCCAGCCATGCTCCATTTAATATTACACTAGCTGAGGATTTGGCTTATATGGCCTTTAAAAAGTGAAGATAATATCCTTTTGCCCCCATTTTCTCTATAGTATTTAGCATAAATGGTTGTTGGATTTTATTGAAGGCCTTTAATGCATCAATTGAGATGATCATATATTTTTTGTCCTTAATTCTGTTTAAGTAATGAATCACATTTATTGATTTGGATGTGTTGAATCAGCCTGGCATCCCTAGAATGAAGCCCACTTGATTGTAATGAATTATTTTCTTGAATGATTTTTAAATGCAGTTTGCTAGAACTCTATTAAGGATTTTTAAATTGATGTTCATCAGGAATATTGGACCGTAATTTTCTTTTTGTGATGTATCTTTGTTATGTGTTTGTTGTTTTTTATTTTTTTATCAGAGTTATGGTTGCTTCATGAAAAGTGTTTGGGAGAGTGCCCTCCTTTTCAGTTTCTTGGAATAGCTTAATAAGCAGAGGTGTTATCTCCTCCTCATTGGTGTGGTAAAATTCAGTAGGGGATCCATCAGGTCTTAGGCTTTTTTTCTTTGGAAGGCTTTAAACTACTATATGTATTTCAGTGTCTGTTATTGGGCTATTTAGGATTTCAACATCATCTTGGGCCATTTTGGAGATGTTTTAAGTGTCTAGAAATTTGTCCATGTCTTCAATATTATCTAATTTAATGGCATATGATTTTTAAAAATATGTTCTTATAATATGATTTCCATGGAGTCAGTGGTGATCACTCCTTTTCTATTAGTGATATTGTTGATTTCCTTCAATTATTTCCTGATTTTAGTGAGATTATGTAGGGGTATGTCAATTTCATTCAGTTTTTTGAAGAACCAACTCTTTGTTTCAACATTTTTTTATTTTTTTATTTTTATTTTTGTTGTTGTTCTCAATTTCATTGATTTCAGCTCTGAGTTTGATTATTTCCTGTCTTCCTCTGGGTTTTGACTTAGATTGTTCTTCATTTTGTAAGGATTTGAGGTGGAGCCTAAATTTATTTATTCAAGATCTCTCCTGGTTTTTAATGTAGGCACTCGGGATATATATTTTTCCCTAAAGAATGCTGTCATGCTGTCTCAAAGGTTTTGGTATGCTGTGTTTTCATTCTCATTCACTTCTAAGAATTTTGATTTCTTCTCCCATGTCTTCTTGTATCCATTCTTCATTTAATAGGGTATTATTGAATCTCCACATATATGTGTGTATTCTGTTATAATTTTTGCTGTTAATTGTTAGGGTCATTTCATTATGGTATGATAGGATACAAGGAATAATGTCTACTTTTTTATATTTGCTGAGATGTCCTTTGTGGACTAAAATATGATCTATTTTGGACAAATATCCATATGCAGCTGAGAAGAAGGTATATTCAGCCAATTTGTGGTGGAATATTCTATAGATGTCTTTTAAGTCCATTTGATTTATGGAGTTGTTTATACTGGTAATATCTATTTTTTTTTGCTTTGATGATCTGTCTATTGGAGATAGAGGAGTATTAAAATCTCCCAGTATTATTGTGTTCAGGTCCAAAAGTGGTTTTATGTCATGAAGTAATTTTTCCACATCACCGTGAGCTTGGGTGTTTGAAGAGTATGTATTTACTATGATTATATCCTCCTGTTGTATTGTTCCCTTTACCAGTGGCATAGTTTATCTCTTCTGAAAAATTTAAATTTGAAGGCTACTTTTTCTGATATAAATATTGCAACTCTAGATTCCTTTCTTGGGTTGTATGCCTGGATAATTTTTTTTCATCCTTTCACCTTCTCTGGACGTCTTTAAATGTAAGGTGGGTCTTCTGTAAGGAGCATATGGTTGGATTTTATAATTTTTATCAAATTCTCTTATCTGTCTCTTTTGATAGGTGTTTTGAGACTATTCACATTCAGTGTTAGGACAGTTATGTGGTTGTGGTTCATAGTCATCATGTTTTACTAGTGATTTCTGTGTTTTTATTGGTTGTCTTTTGATAGTGTGTACTTGTATTGAATTTCCTCTGTGAATTTTGAGGTGTGTTTGCTCATTCTTCTGTTTGGAGTTTATCTTTGAGGATTCTTTGTAATGTTGGTTTTCCTCTTCATGAATTCTGTAAGTTTGACCTTATTGTGAACTGTTCTTATTTCCCCATTGAATTTGAAGCTGAGTTTTGCTGGTTATAGTATTCTCGGCTGCATGGTATGTCTATTAAGACATTGAAAGATTGCCTTCTATGATCTTCTTGCTTCTGGATTCTGAACTGAAAAGTAAGATGTGATCCTTATTGGTTTGCTTCTGAATGTGATTTGGCATTTCTCTTGTCACTTTTAATATTCTTTCTTTGATTCTTGTTATACATTTTGAACATGATGTGTCTCGGTGAATTTCTCATTTGATTAGGCCTGTAGAGTGTCCTATACACTTCCTGGATGAGCATTTCTGACTCTATTCTTATATGGGAAATTTTTTCTTTAACTATGTCATTGAGAATGTTCTTTATACCATTTATTTGTGTTTTGATTTCTTTCTGTATCCCAATACTATTTAGATAATTCATTCTGATTTCTTTCTAGACATTTTGAAAATTCTGCTTGTGTTCTGTGAGATTTCTTCTTCTTCTTCCTCCTTGTGGCATATACACTAAAGCATATGCCACATCTTCATTCCTGGAAGTTCTTTATTCCAGAGCTGAATTTGTGTTTTCTATAAAAGTTAGTCTATTACTAAATTCTTCCACCATTACACTTATGTGATTGACTATAGATTTTAGCTCTGTTATTTCCTTTTCAAAATGTCTATTCCTTTGGTAATAGAATTTGTCATCTCTTGAATATTCTCACTTTGCACATTTTTTAAATCTACTTTTAGTTCATTGTTCCTTTTAGTGACCAGATCATTGATAATTTTTTATAGCTTTTCTTCCTGCTACCTGTTGGTTAGTTCCTTCTTTGGGGAGTTGTGGACTTAAGGTGAAACTTCTCTATTTTGATTCCTCATTTTTGATATTCTTCTGGATCTTTGAATTGAGTTTCCCTGTTGTAAAGAAAGGCAGGTCTGCAGGTGCTTCTTCCTTGTAGGTCAAAGGGTCGGGTAAGACATCACCCCTCTGATGAAACACCTTCTTGCAGAGTACTGCTTCTGGTAGAATCTAGTTTTGCTGTACCTTTTGGATCTAGGATCCAGGGCATTGATCTGGAATATGTTGGTATGCAGGGCAGCCCACTGGATAGTAGCACAGCAACCAGGGTGTGCTGTTAGGCCCTAGTGTCTTATGATGGACTGGGACAGGCCTCCTGCACACTATGTGTCAGGACCTAGATCCTTGGCAGTGGGTATGGTCCCAATATGTCCGGACCTGGAGGGTATGGGCTGTGGCTTGGTGGCTACCGGTCAGGATTTTGAGGATGTGTCCTAGGTGCACCTGCTTACCCTGAACCAGAAACTTAGGAGCCTGAACAAGGCAGCTGTGCAAGTCATTTCTGGCAGAGGTCCTGGATGCAGATGTCCTGTGCATACCTGCAAGCCCCAGCCCTGAAACCTGGGTGGCTGCAGTGGTCAGCTCTGGCAGGATTCCTGGGCACAAGTGACTTGCACGTGCCTGCAGCCTTCAGACCTGAGGCAACTAAAATTTCTTTAAAAAAAATAATGCTATAAGCTGAAAATCTGTGAAGTGGTATGCTTTCTTTTATGTTTCAAATTCAGCACATTCACCCATGGAAATTCATCAGCGGTATCCTAGAGATACAAACCTGTACCTTGATCATACTTCTTTCCAATTTATGTGAAATAGAATAACTTTCTGGCAACTTTCTAGTTAGCCCATAGAATATGATTGACTCTTCAAGAATCTGTACTTATTTTTAGTCAAAATTTGTCATATGGTAACACTGTGGAAGCAATAGTCATAGAAGGTTTAACCTAAAAGACTTTCTATAAAAGTATTTGAAATGAGCTATGTAGAATGGAATGGATAAATTGCAGGAGCTTTCAATTTTTTCTGAGAGGATAAATGGATTTGTAACTGCATTTCAAACTTGTAGTTTTTTTCTAAAATTATTTCAATAGAAGTTTTTGGCACTGATGTGAGGGTTGTATGGTTAACAGAAATGATGTTCTAAGTATGATGTTTGTACAGCATTAAATCCAATGAACTATGAATATGTGAGCTGCAAACGTCATCTCTCCAGTATTTCAGTTGGTATAGATCTGATATGGAAGTACTGTATTTTATCTTAAAAATTTTGAATACTTAAATCCAAGAGTTTGACTGCAATTGTATTTCTGTGATTTTTTTTTGAAGTAGTCAGACTTAGTTTCAGGAAAAACTTCAATTGTATATTAATTGTCGCTGGGCAGAAATCAAATTCAGTGATACCTTCATTATAATACTGTTTTCTACAACCAAGGTTCATGATTTTCTCTACTAGAAAGACTATTAAAAATACTATTTTTCTTGCTCATGGGTCAATAGATGCATTTATGTTTGTGGTTTACATCTTAACTGGTGCCTGATGTTAATTTCACCAGCCAACTGGTGGAACTTAAAACGTTTTCTTGTTAAAATGATTCATCAGAGGTCTTGCACTGTTCCATCAATCAAAATACCATCTGTCCTAACAGGGAAATTTTATAGTTTGCAAGTTGTTTTCTGAAAGTTTAGTGAGACTTCTAGATTATACATCTCACCATTTGCATAATATTGGCACAGATCATAGTGTCAGCATTAATCTGTGGTGTTTATAGTGTTTCTAATGTATAGAGTTTATATTGCATATAAGGTAAAGTATAAAAGTATATATACATATACATATAGGTAAATATATATATGCATATATATACATATATATACACACACACACACACGTGTGTGTGTATTTAGAGAGAAAAAAAGAAAGAGAGAGAGAATTCTAGACCCTATAAAAACTTATTGAAATGGATTCTATAATATTTACTGGCTGACATTTTAAAATAACTGTACAGTTGCCAACGTTTAGTGAGGATCCCTGATTTAAAATTGATACCTAAAACTTTTTCATCGTTTCCAAATGTGCCCTTTAGTGGCTTTACCAATAAGTATCTAAGTAGAAAGTTTGGTCTATCCTAGGCAGGGGTTCAGCATTGCCTCTCAAGTTACTAAGATATTGGGCCTAAACTAAAAGAAGATAACAAATAACTTGGTTTTTGAATGTATTAATTAGAATCTTTTCAATAGCAGGTAATATAATTCAATTCAAAATTGTTAAAGAATAAGGAAATATGGCATCACATAAAAAGTTTTTCATGTAGAAGTTTCCAGAACTCATTATATCAGTGGCATCATGAAATTTCAAATATTCGTTTCTTTTAAGCATTTTATGTAAGAATCCTAACCCTGTCAGCTAAGGTCCTTAGATGTGACCCCAGTTTAGGTCAACATTACAAAATGACTCTCAGCATCCTTCCTTCACCAAACACCAGAGAAAAAGAAGGTGTTTATCCTTCTCAAGAGGATGAAACTGGTTACAGTAGTCTCTGGATGATGTTTCCAAAACTGTATTTGTTTGCAGTTGTGCAACAAAATCTTTCCCAGTGTAACCAATGTAAAGGGAAATAAATACATCATGATGTTCAGAAAGGAGGACTCAGTCTAACTAACTCTATGGTGGCCTCCTGATGCCTGAGTAAATCTTATTATAGATGAATGAAGGAAAATTGAGAAAGATAGATACTGATAGGCAACCAGTAGTGTTTGCCACAGAGCATGATAGCTTTATTTCAAAGAAACCATAAATATCCAAACTCGCAAATAATCCAATAGATAAATGGGCTAAAGAACTCAAAAGGGACTTCTCTCCAGTGGAAGTCCAGAAAGCCCACAAATATATGAGAAAATGCTCTTCATCATTAGTTATAAGGGAAATGCAAATCAAAACTTCTATGAGATACCACCTCACTCCTGTTAGAGTGGCAAAAATGAAGAATACAAACAACAACAGATGCTGGAGGGGCTGTGGGAAAAGAGGAACACTGTTACACTGCTGGTGGGACTGCAAACTAGTTCAGCCACTCTGGAATGCAGTGTGGAGAATCCTCAAAATATTAAGGATGGAACCACCTTACGACCCAGCTATCCCACTCCTGGGAATTTTCCCAAAAGACTTAGAATCAGCATATTATAGCGATGTGGCTTCATCAATGTTTATAGCAGCTCAATTTACTATAGCTAGATTATGGAACCAACCCAGATGCTCCTCACTTGACGAGTGGATACAAAAGCTTTGGTACATATATACCATGGAATACTACTTGGCCATTGGAGAGGACGATATTATGGCTTTTGAAATCAAATGGATGGAGATGGACAGAATTATGCTTAGTGAAGTCTCCCAAGCTCAGAGACTCAAGGGCCTAATGGTTTCTCTCATCTGTTGATGCTAGCATATATGGGGAAGCAGTAGGGCAGACAGCTAACCTAACAAAACTTCAAATTGAATGACTTTCTGAGTAATAGAGGGATGACTCTCTAGGATACTTGGAGGTGTAGGGAGGGAGATGGAGAGGGGGGAGGGTATATGAAGAACTCATAGGAGTCTGGAGATTGAGAAAATGGGGGAACCATCCCAAAAGCTGATGTCATTCCTCCACGAACTACCCATTTAATGCATGAGTTCTTCTTGGGGAAACTGCAACAGGTAAAACCCAAGGTGGTCATCCATGTTTTGGTAGTTCCCCTGGATAACAAAGTTTATATCCATTGATTGCTAATGTTTTGATGTTTCCCCCTCAACTGTATCTCTATATACTTCTAATAAAAAAAAAGAAACCATAAATATCAAGAGGAATTTGTGAGAGAGGAACAGGGCATGAGAAAAGAGACTTTTTCTGAAGATCTGAAGGAGAATTTTGGTACTGTCACTCATTTGCAAAACTTTTATCACTCTTCTCAGTTGGTGTTTCTTCCACCAACTATATATATATAAATATATATATATAAATATATATATAAATAATATATATATAAATAATAAGACTGAGAATTTAGGGGAAACACCATTTTAATCATGAAAGATGGCAAAATAGTAAATAATGCTTTCATTCCTTTTCAACAAACAGGCTATTTGAAAGTATCCATATCTTTTTATAAAAAAAGAATAATGGAGCTAAAATATTGGTATAATAGTTTTTGTTACATTCCTAATGAAACTTTAAGTCACAAACAATTGCCTGCCTTAAATTTTCTGTCAATGTGCATTCCATTTCCCCATTAAAAACTAAAATTATCACCAAAAAGAAGATCAAACCTACAATATTATCACTAAGTTGTTTTAAAAAACTTATTTGATTTAATCTAAAGGATAACTTTTAGCTTCAAATACTTTAGCCCACAACATCATAAATAGATTTAATAACAAAAAAGTAATATTATAGTTATCAATCTTTACATATTGATTACAAAAGTGAAACTTTGAGATTTAAGAATGAGCAGGGGGTCAATAAGAAGAAAATGCTCTCTCCATGAAGTTCACTAGATACTGACATATCCAGTGTTAATGGGTCAGGCTTCTAAGTTGACTCATATGCAGACCTGCCTCATTGTTGCCTCTAAAATCACTCCAGCCAGGAGAAACAGCTGTGGGGACATAATTGTGGCACTTTTGCCTAAAAAGCAGATGACTCAGGTGGACTCATTTGGAAAATACTGTCCACAATTGTATTAAGTTTTCCATGACCTTTATTTTCTACATCTTCAATATTAATGCCTTTGTATTTAATACCAGAGGGTACAAGTGAAGACTTTCAATCTATTCTAATTTTGTTGTCCACTTTATACTCATTTGTATGAGTCACTGACTAGGTTCTTATTGTTAAAGGATAAATATGTTGAAATAGTAATGAAGTTGTCTTAATGTCTGGAGAAATCTTTTTTTAATATTCGAGAGTGCTAAATACATTTTCTTCTTGGTTCCTACAATAGGTCGCACAATTTCAGCTCTTTGTAGAATATTTAATAATAGAAAGAAAATTAAAACACAGTTATATTCCTGTTTAAACGCTGAACCTTACTTAACTGCCACCAGTCATTGTTTCAAAAAATTAAATAGAGCCCTTTTGTACCTTATACTATTTTTCTATAGTTGCTTCTTATTCCCAATTTCATCTCTTATATGGAATGACTGCTAATATGGTGTAAATGCTAGACTTATTTTTGGAAAGTTCAGACACCAAACCTTAAGTGGCATTTGTTCCCATAAATATGCACTTTCTGACCAGATCACATATATTAAAGCACTGTGCCAGGAAGGATAAACTATGTCCTCAGTGCTCATAAAAGATTCAGCTCACACAAAGAAAATTTAGTTAAAAGTGTAGTCTCCTATGTCCATTTATGAAGTTAGTTTGGCTTTTAATATTGTGTACTTAACTGACATCTGGTCAAAAAAAATATTTATGAAGGTTGATTTCCCCACAAAATACAAATGTCAAAGTATGGTAGTATACTTCTTGTTATTATGACAAAACACCTGAAATTAATATCTTAAGAAGAGGAAAATTTTAATTTGTTTCATGGTTTCAGAGGGTTCAGTTCGAGGTTGGTTGTTTCCAAATACTTGGGTCCTGTAACAAGAGAGTGCCTGGCATGAGCACATGAAGCAAGTTGCTCACCTCAGGGCAATTGGGAGGTAAAAGAGAGAAATAGGAAAATATCAAAGTCCCACAATACCAATCATCTAACCTCCCAGCAAACCTCACTTCCTGAACATTCTAACAAGTTTCAATAGTGCCAAGTTGAGAACAGAGCCCTTCACACATAAGACTTCAGGGAACATTCTGAATTCAAATTATAGCACAAATGAGTTAGGACAAACAGGGATATTTTTCCTGCATTATTAGAAACATTGTGGGGATTCAGACATGTCTGGGTATCCTTGGGGTTCGGATGGGACATTCCTAAAAGAATTTTGTGTAAGACATTTGAAGAGACCTAGCTTTTGAAAAAGAAGACACCTTGGAAACAAAGTCATCTGGAGAATGTCATGTAATGTGCCAATCTGTCACGAACAGAGTAAGATAATTTACACCAAGGGAAGGAGTAGCAGTGCAAGGGTGCTGACTAATTAAATGAGAGTCATCACTGTAGGAGAGGAATCATGATTTTGATTACAACAGTGTGAGTTCTTCCAGCCTGCTCTCATACATTCTATGGAGGAATATTACTATTAAGGAAAAACTGTACAGGGGAAAAAGCTCTGCAAAACACTGGGGAACAAGTAAACTTTGTTTTAGGACCTCTCCAACTTAATATCACATGAGATGAAGTGGACCATTTGCTTCATTTTATTACAAATCACCATGTACCTGGACTACATGATAGACTAGGTAATTGGTTTGAGGGCTTAGTGTAATAGTTGGGCTTCTCTACAGAAAGAGAACCTATCTATCTATTGATGGATCAATCAATGGACCAGTTGATTTATTAAAAGGAATTGGCTCATAAGATTATGAGGTCAGAGAAGCCCAAAATCTGCTGCAATGGGCCAGGAGAACTGATGGTGCAAGTACAATCCAAAATCAATCTACTGAAGATTTTTCTCTTGCTCAGGATCACTGGACTTTTTTATTTTATCCAGGCCTTCAGCTAATAGCATGAGGCTCATTTACATTGTAGAGGTTAATCTGCTTTCCCCAAAGTTCACCAACTTCAATGTTGCTCTCATCCAAACACATTCTCCAAGTTGTCACATAAGGCATACTATTGCATCTGCAAACACTAATGAGAAATGACATAATTGGGTGTTTTTGATATCATGGGGATCTAAGAAACTAGTGATAATTAAGGAGAGAACTATATACATTGTTAAACTTAGAAAAGTACAGAAGATATATGCCAATTGAATCTAAATCATTATGCTGTTTAATGTCATACCATCATGTAACACAAACTATTAAGATGAACACAAAATCAAGTTACACATTGTCTTTTACATGTGTGTGGGAGCCATCATGAATTATCAACTGTTAAATGTTCAGGCAGTATCAAGTACAAGATGTCTTTAAAGTAACATATTTAAACGGTATTTTAGTATTATTACTGTGCAAAGGGTGACATTGTTATAGTATTTAAGAGGTGATGGAGTTGGTCCTCTTGGGCATAAAACCAATATATAACTGTGTGGAATTTTATAAATGGCTCAATTTATTTTTAATTATTATTATTATTATTATTATTTTGCTGTACCAATGATTGCACCTAGGCCTTTGCACTGGTAGGCAAATATTCTACCACAAGCCTATATTCCTAGCTCTACTAATTGATTTTTATATGCTACCCTTTTCTTCTGTGAAATTGGTGATACTTAACCTCTTTCACATGATTATTGACAAAATAAATGAGACAATTGATTCTGGGCATGTGGCACATATTTTAGAACATAGTCAATAAATGTTAATATTATTTTTTTTGTTTTCAGTTTAACTGTATAATCAATTATTCAAGTGTTTAGATAATTGGGGTCCATCCATGTATATGCATACATTATACAGATGAAGGTTGACTGCAAGTTAGTGATTTAACATGACTAAAAGGATAGGTTAACATTAGCGTAAGAGTGGAGAAATGACAAGTGAAAGAAATGGTTAATAATACAGAAACTGTGAACTTAATTGGTTTACCATAAGGACAAATAAAATTTTCTGTGATAATGTTTTATAATATATAAACTATGTATCATTTTCAGTAGATACCAGCATGCGAAGCATGTTCTTTTTTATGTGAATGCATTTTTATACCCAAAACATTTATTTATTTATTTATTTTTATTCACCAGAAACCATGTTTTTGAGTGTCTCATTTATCCAAGACACTGTTCTGGACATTGACATTTTAAAATGAAAAATAAAACATATTCTTTGCACAACAGGAGCTCCATTATTTTAAGGGATACAGAGTAGTTTATAAATAATTAAAATAAAATCACACATGTACATTGCTGTGAGGCAAATGATTATTCTTATATATTATTAATGCATGTTGCAATGCATATATATATTACAAATTGAAATTACATTACCACTGAAGTACAAAAGAACTTACCATGGATAATTATCAAAAAGACTATTATAAATATTGTCTCCTTTAAAAAATGTTCATTTATTTAGCCATTCAACAAACACTACATACACTTATTAGGCTATACTATTTGGAAGTCACTGATGTAGGCACTGGGTTTGGCAAACAAAGAAGAAATCTGGAGAGAAATATTGAAAAATCCTGACATCAGAGGCCTTTGTAACAGGGCTGGATGACCATATGGAATGAAAACAATTCAAGAATAAATCAGTATTAATTTTATTAAACTACCATTGAGTATTCATTTTTAATGTTCTATGTGACTAATGGAAAATATACATGAAGTGTGTCTCCAAACTCAAGCAAAATGACTGCCTAAAGAGAAACCCTGTGTGATTATTTTATGAGTTGACCTAACTTTTTTTGTGGAACATAAATTTTACTTGAAAAACTAATAAACTGAGAAACTATGGGTATTTTGACTTGGATATTTGTCACATAGTTTCTGAAAACAAATAACTAATGAGAACAGATGATAGTATATGCTTATTATAGGTTAAACTTTAACTTTGGAGGGAAAATTAAAATTTTGGAAAACATCTATCACTGTGAAAATGTCAGCTTCACAATATTTAGAAACTTCCTTATTTATTGGTGGAACAGTCTTAAATAGTGAAGGGATTAGTCGGTACACAGTCATACTGTACTGTGTACCACTTGTACTGACAATGTAACTTGAACGAACCAAATCCTAATCCAGAATCCCACCTGCTGCCCACTACCCAGTCTTGCACCTTTACTGCATTGTCCCCCAATTACAGATATTAATGTATATATTGATATGCTTTAATGTTTTGCATTTTTTTTAATTTTAAATGTCTATATTAATATTATCTAGCTTCTCAGGGAAGTAAAATATACCATACAGTAATTATAACCCCCCTTTCCCTCCCCATCCTTCCCCTCCCCCCACCCTCTCACCACCTTTCCTAACTAAAGTTCTCCCAAATCATATCTTATTTATACTTTGGTGAGTCTATTGCATAAATTTGGCTCTCTTTCACCGTATCCTTAGTTTTACTCTAGCTTCCACATATGAGAGAAAACATGTGAACTTTGAGTCTCAGTTTGGTTTATTTCACTCAGCATAATTTTCTCATTTCTTTCCATTTACTCACAAAAGCCATGATTTTGTTCTTTATAATAGCTGAATAAAACTCCATCATGTGTGTGTGTGTGTCTGTGTGTGTGTGTTTGTGTGTGTGTTTATCCAGTCATCAGTGAAGGACATGAAAGGCATCTAAGTTGATTCCATGATTTAGGTATTGTTAGGTATTGTGAATTGTCCTATTTTAAAAATTTATGTAGTTGTGTCACCATAATAATGCTGATTTTTTTTTTCTTCTGGGAAAATGTCCAGGAGAGGGATAGCTGAGTCATACAGTCATTCCATTACTAGGTTTTTGAGGCATCTCCATACTGCTTTCCAGAGTGGCTACACTAGTCTGCAGTCCCAACAGTGTACAATTGTTCCTTTCTCTCCACAACCTCTCCAGTATCTGTTGTTTGTATTCTTCATCTTTGCCATTCTGATTAGAGACTTCTCTTATGGGACCATCAGTGCTATAAATGAATCTATTTTTTTTTGTATTGTATAATGAAACATGACAAACTTTAAGATACCTGCATAAACTAATGAACTGACACTATCCAAATGATCAGTTCATTATTACAAAATTATGTATGAGTAAAACACCCACTTAAAATGCAAGATTGATCAGTAAATGTTAGCGTAATAGAGTATGAAAGCTTATCATTATGGTTTTAGATTTCACAGTGCAACAAATCTTTTAGAAATGACCACTTGTCAATTTTTGGTGTTGTATCAAAGAAGAATCTTCATAGTCACTTGCAAAAGCTATTAAAGTATCCCTCCATTTTCCAACTGCATATCTTTTGAGTGTGAATTTGATTTATTTTTCAACATACTGCAACCAAAACAACATATTGCAACAGATTGAATGAAGAAACAGATAAGAATCCAATTTTCTTCTTTTAAACCACACATCGAAGAAATCAGAAAATGTAAAATAATACCACTCATATTTAAAAGAAATAGGTATTGTTCATAAAGTAATGGATATATGTTATTAAGTAATGAATTTATTATTGTCAGTGTAAATAAATTAGCACATTATTATATAAATCAGTACAGTTGTATGATAGATTTAATCCACATAACTAAAAACTCCTTTTGAACCATGTGCCAGTAATCAATTCATTGATTTTTCAGCATTAAATTCAGTCTATTTCCCTGCTCTGTGATAATTTGCCTGTGCCTTGTATGTGGTTCCCTTTTGTTGGGAAGAAGTTATGTTTCTGTGTAAGGACAGTGGAGTGATGAAAGGACTTTTTCTTCTCCCTGCCTCTGATGTG
Organism: Aplodontia rufa; assembly: GCA_004027875.1. NCBI lineage: Eukaryota > Metazoa > Chordata > Mammalia > Rodentia > Aplodontiidae > Aplodontia > Aplodontia rufa. The sequence continues at coordinate 68,160 of PVKS010002387.1, read as the reverse complement.
GCTTCCTTGTTGGCTCTTGGAGAATGTGCTTTCTGCAGTTCTTTATTTCACAGGGTTGGTGTAGCTGGATCCCTGACATTTCCATCCTAGACCAGGTCATTGCGCCCTGCTTCCTCTCTTCAGTCTTATGCATATGTGCATATGTCAGAGCCCACATAGGGCTGTCTTCCAGTAAAGAGAGCACCCACCAGAGTCCCAAGCCCAGCACAGTGTGCCAGCTTCCTGCAGAGACTTCCCTTCTGTCTGCAGTGCCTACAGTGGTGTTCTGACTCTGTCCAGAGCCTGGTCACTAGCTTTAGCTTGCCTGCATTCCAGAGGTTCTTTTCACTCACTGTGGATGGTTCCAGGCAACTCAGCAGAGGTCTCTATCACCCATGGGCTACTACTAGAACTTCATCAAAAATTACAAACCCTAAACTTCGACACTTCTTCCAAATTTGTTCTCCTTTAGGAACTTGCCCTCAGCCCTACAGTATATTTTAGAGTTATCTTTCCATCATGGTAGTTATTTTCCAGGCCAGCTTAGCAAAAAACAAAAACAAAAACAAAAACAAAAACAAAAAACCCAAAAAAACCCAAAAACCTTTTCATTAAATTTCTCCTGTACATGTTATTGTGTGCTTTCTGACATCTGATTGGACCTAAACTTATTAAAAAATTCTAAGAGTGTATAAAAGGCCCTGATACCAAAAAGTCTGGAAATTATTACTCTATAGTGTAGTGGAAAAAACAATGGAGATGATGACTATTGCACAGAATGGCTAAGAAAGAACATCATTTGAAATACCTGTCCTACTAGCAATAATTCAACCCCACCTCACTGATAATAATGGCCTGATGATTAAAATGGTTCTTAAAATGAGAGGGTGATGTCCTCTTATGGTATGAGCTTTAGAGCACTTTCTTTTTACTCTTAAGGCTTTAGTTACCAAAATTAGCACAGATTCTGGAAGATTTCAAAACGAGGTATTATTCTTTTCCCAAAGCACATTTTTTTTCCTCCCAGTATTTTGCATTTGGCTATAGCCCAGAATTTAATCACTACTACACAACATCAGCATTATCACTCCTGGACCAAGTCATTACCATTTCTTGCTTATATAATGAAAATTCTGTCTAAGCTGGGCCCCAAGTTTCTGCCCTGTCTGCCTAATATATATACACGGAAGGCTGACATTTTCATAGCATTCATACTTCTAAAATTCAGGTAAGACATTACAACTCCCCTAAACGAACCTTCCAGTGGCCCCCCATATAACTCAAATTAAAAACCAAAATCATTACAATGGCTTAAGATTTTGTAATTTTTTCCTTCAACATCTCTATTCCCATATCATTTGGTATTTTCACTGTCACTACTGTTCCACGCATATTGGCCTCCTTGGAAATAAGAGGTACATTACACATCAGTGTTCTAATGCATATAGATTCCTTGATGGAATCAAGGAGTATTTTAAATGCTTTTACAATACATTTTGAAATTTTCATAGTTCAGAAACCTACACAATACTGATAAAATGAGATATACAGTGGATAATTTCACCATTGAAATGGCAGAATGAGCATATATTAAAATCATCACATGGCACACTAAACCTAGAGAAATAGAGTAAATAAAACAAATATAAAAACTGATTAATAAGCATATAGCTTGGATCAAAATAAAGAAGGAATCTCAGGGGTGTCTAACTTCTGCAATAAATTTGCCAAATGAGCTTTCAGCCGAAATTTACCATAAGAACAAATACAATGTCATGGCCCACAAGGAAGATAAGCATAGCCAAGACTATGAATGGCAGAATTCTGTCCCAAAGCAAAAAGACACCCACTGATAGACAAACATTCCAGGAAGACAGGAAGACGAACATGATAAGTAAGAGAAAGAAAATAAATAAATATTCCAAAGTGCCAAGATAATTTGCCAATCCAGAAATAGAGTTTAACATTAAAAAAATAGCAATGTGAATCTCATTTCCATATATCTAGAAATATGTATATGTAAAAAATCACACATGACCTATAAAATCCACAAATTAAAAAAGAAAGCGAACTTTCAGATTATGAATCAGGACCGTCTTTGGGAAAAGTTAAAGGTTTCAGCATTTGTTATGGCAAACATAGGATTTGGATTGATGGAGAAGAAAGACACACTCCATTCCATCAGGAAAGTAGAAGAGTTGAAGATCTAGACATTTTAAGGGGTATTGGGAGGGCCAAACTTCCTGGAATAGAGGATTGGTAATGAAGAGAAGAAGTCAAGAATCAAAATTCAAGGAAGACAAAATAACAGTTTGGGAAATTTCGATTTGACTAATAGATCATGGGAAATATTTGTCCATTGATTACCAGGAAGAAGCATATCTTCAGTGTTATACATCCAGCTTTAAAAGCATTTGTTCTAAACACTGAAAAGAACATCAGAAAGTCATAGAGGGAGAAATTCTCTAAGAAACATTAGTGAATGTTTTTACAGGTCTAAAGATTTCTGGAAAAAATTCCCCAGATTGTTAGAATCTTAATTTTATATGTTTTCTGTTTTTAAACTTAGAGATTTTAAAACTGATTACCAAGTACATGCCATGTGTGGATGATTTAATTAAAGGCTCAGGTTTTTTGATATTTTTCCACATAAGGTTTACATACTCTCTCCCTTGAAACAGAATTGATCCAGGGAAAACTTTGAATGTGAAGTTGGAGAAGTGAATGCTTGAGCAATAGTCTCAGGTATGCTAGGTGTGTGTCAAGACTGAGATAGCTCTTAGGTGGCAAGAGTAATTAGAATGTAATTTTGAACCTTGAGGGGAACTCAGGCCATTAAACAGAAATAAAATTGAAGTAAAAAAACATGAATATCAAAACACAAAAATCTAAAACATGTTAATAGCTTTGAAAGTGGATCATAGATGTTCACATGGGACTTGAGAAGGCTTTGGGGAGAATTAAAAGAAAATGGATGGGGAGGCTCTTATTTGAAACTAGGAGAAATAGATTTCTTGTTAGGGAGTGATGGAAAGTAAAATAGGACTGGAACCTGAAGTAACAAGGAATACAACATGCCTAATCAATAAATCTGGTTTAGGAAATTTCCAGACAACAGTTCAAGTGTCAATTGCTTTACTTATAGCTCTGTTTCATGAGACTAGAGACAAAGGATCCAAAGTATCACTTCCTTAATTTTCAGACAGATTTTATAGAGAACATTTAAAAGTCAGGACTTTCTGGTTTTAAAAGACAACAACTCATCCTTAGCGCATATGTTTGGATCTTCCCAGAAGCAGACTTTTCAATAAAATTAAACTGTAACAGATTTACCTGAAATACCTCTGAGTTAAAAACAGGATGCAGCCTTAGGAGAGGAAAGGACCATAAAACCATGATGTAGACATACTACCTGTGCAGGAGAGAGGGAAGGAAAGAGGGTTGTATAGGCACATACAAAGATGACACCACAGTGTAAATTCATTTTTGTGAGATGAAAATTGATATTGCAGCCTTTGAAGGTAAACGGATGGCTATGGAAGAAATTATGTTGAGTAAAATCAGCTTAATCCAGAGAACTAATGGTCAATTGTTTCCACTCATCTGTGGAGGTTGGGACTAGACCCTGGCCAGTGAGAAAGTTGGTCTATTATCATGTGTTAAATCCAGATAAGATGTAATGCTATACAACATAATCCTTTTTTAGAGATATTGTGGGAAGGGGAAGGGAGGGATAAAGGTGGGTAATTGGGGGGGCACTCCTGGGGGCAATTGTAATATCCAGAATCTATACACATTTTATATTATTTTATTAAAAACTTGTATGGTTGTTCAAAAATAAAAAAAATTGTTCTATGAAAATAAAGACTGCAGTAAAAAACTATGGTAGCCTCAGAGTCAACAGCTGGGATCATGTGCCAATTATACTCCCTGGAGCAGAAAATATGGGTCATGCATTCTCATAGTCAATCCACAGAAGGGCTTATTAAGAAGGAGGATCTAATAGAAAGAACTATAATCCCCATCACCATAGCTTATTATAGAGCTCTAAGTAGTAGTCATCCTTTTCTTCATCCACATCCATTCTAAATTCCCTTCACTCTTAACTTTTGCTTGCTGGTCTTACGGCTGACTAGAGCCCAAACCTTCATTCCCGAGGGGCAGAATCATTGGCAATTATACCATTTTTAGTTCTGAGCTTTTGCCCATGCTTATTCACAGTTGAAATGTAACAAGAGAATGCCAGAAGGCAGTAACATCCAGGGATGAAAAATGACTTGGACAGTAGATAATAGCCAACGTTTACCAGCAGGCAGTTTAGAACTAGCATGATGGGCTCATGGATAGAGTAGTCATGGAGGGAGAGATGAAAGCTGTACATGAGCTCAAAAGCACAGGCTTAAAAATAAGGCAGAACTAGCTACTGCTGCCTTTGAATGACCAACATATCAGTAATAGAGATGAATTCTAATTGCCAATATGGCACTATTCCTCAAGGTGATGACCTAGGCTTTTGGGGGCAATCCAACTTCATTGAATTTTCTGAGTTTATCATGTGATTTCTATTCATAGCTCTCCAAGTCCCTGTTGTGTAAAAGCTCTCCTCCCCCTCCTTGTGCTGGGGATTAAATTAAGGTCATGATACCATGGAACTATATACCCAGGCATTTTTATTTTTATTTTTATTTATTTTTATTTTGAGATAGGGTCTCCTTGCTCAGTAGCCCAGGGTTACCTTGAACTTGATATCCTCCTGCCTCAGCCTCCAGAGAAGCTGAGATTGCAGGCATATGCCTACAAATCTGGGTTCTACATTCTAATCAGGGTTATCGTTTGAAACTTGGTGACCTTCTTTTTATCTGCTGATCCTTATATGCAGGAAGTCCCAAGTGCTTCCAAGGTCCTATGATACATATGTACCATCCTTGCACAGTCTTGTCCAAGCCAGCACTTCAGCCATGCTTTTAGAAAATTGGTTCTGTATTTTATCAGTCTATGTGCTTCTGGAGACTACAGCCTAGGGAGCCTATGAGAAAACCAATAAATCCCATAGTAATAAGTCCCCTCCAACATTTCTTTTTCTGTGAGTGCCCAGTCCAGATGCTATCTTGTATGTTATTATTTTCCTTGAATCGTCCCATAAGTGTTTTGACAATGGTATGGCTTAGTTTTCTGTGGAATGAAGAGCAAAGCATAATCACCGTAGGTGAGATAAACATTGGCCATTTCAGCATGGAAATAATCCAGTGCAGCTGAGATGTCCCCAAGAAGCATTTACAGTTAAAATGTAAAACATAAAAGTGACCATTGACCACTGTCCAGGGATGTGTAGATATTCTTTCTCCAGACCAGCATTTTATGCTCAAAAGTACATTTCTAAGCACATCACTTGGATCTGTTTCCACCAAGATTTTCTCTCTTCACTGTCCTTCATAGATATGTGGACGCAGCTGTGATTTAGCTGCTTTTCATCTTTGGCTTGCAACCATCCTCTAAGCTCACCTATTTATAAGTCAAGCTGGCAGTTTTCTTGTTTTGATCTTATAAAGTTCTTCATGTGGCCGTAGGACAGACTACAGCAGGGGTGTATTGCACATCAGGTGGATGGCATAAGTGTGTGGGCTTCCTCCTCATACAGCTTAACCATGGCCTTTCAACCACTCAGAAATCTTCTACACTATCCTAAGTGTGGACTGAAGAACTCATCCAAACTGTGAAGTATGATGTCTGCAAAACCTATGTGCCTTTAATGCATGTGTGTGTGTGTGTGTGTGTGTGTGTGTGTGTGTGTGTTCATGGTAGCAGATTCAGAAAGCAGCAATGTGTCCTTACTTTGGAACTTGAAAGAGGCATACAAAATGATGCCACTAAGGTATTTATAGTTACAATATAATACATCTTGGAATATTAAATAATATTTGGCGCTTACTGTCGAGTTATTGGCCTGGCAATATTTTATTCTAAGAAAAGGAGTAAAATAATAATTATGCTGCTACAATACATTTAGCAATGTAAGTGTCCACTGAATATTTTTAAAGCTTAATTAAAACAAAGATGGAGTTCTGTATAGAGCATGCATATATCAATAGATACTGGTGAAGATGTACGTGTTTGAGAGAGAAACAGAGGGATGAGCAAAGGGATAAGCAGAAGACTGGGAGGAGAGAGAAAAAGAGGAAAAACGAAGCACATGATGTATGGAAACACTGAGAATACATTACATGTTTCCATGAACCACATTTTCCTAAGATTATACAATATGTAACTACAGAGCCTTGTGATTTCTCATTCGTCAATTAAATTTTAGTCAGATTCACTTGACTATATTTTTTCTTTTGAGTAACAGTATTTCCAGAGTGCAATGCTGTTTAGGTTCTCAGAAGAGCCTTTGGACAGCCTGTGGTGATACAAAAGACCTTCATTCAGAGAAATCTCACTGACAGCTGTGAGCAGAACAGTGTGTTTTGGACCCTTAAGATAATATAATTTCTGGGATGCAGTTGCTCTTTCATCTTATGGTAGTAATCAATCAGTGATTGACAAGTCTAATTAGAAACCTTGGTATGTGCAGCATGATAGCACTTCCTAACTGCACAGTAGCCTAAAATATCTTTTTTGGCAATACTATAAGAAAACATAATGTTTTTATAGATAGTGCAATTTACATTGCTGCTATTACTGTTTGCATATATGGAAAGGTTTTATTGGGGTAGAAGAATACCACCTTTGGCTGTATAATTACACTGCTCTAATGGATTTATGGTGTCTCCCAAGGCTTCAATTCTTCTGCTCTGAACATTTGATGATTTTTCAAATTGGCAAAGATAGATTATTGTATGTGCATAAATTTTATTGTATTCAGAACAAAGCGTATTTCAGGTACATAGATATATGTTTTTATGAAAAGGTTTCTCCCTTTCTTTCCAAAAGAGGTAATTCTTAATGGGATACGGTAATCAGAAGAAAAATGGCATCTGTTAAAAAATATGGTGCTTGGTTACAAAGTCAATATAAAATACCATATTTTGTTAGACACTGAAAATATCTAGAAAAATCAGTGCTCATTTCTTTCTATAATATGACATGTGTTAAATCTCAGAACAGATTTTTCACATAGAAATATCTTCAAAAATGTTAAAATTCAAACTGGATAATTACACTGTATATTTGTCTTTTAGCATTTCAATTAGGATCTGTTAATCCTGAACTTGTGCAACTTACTTTGTATGCAGAAGGAGAAAGTGGAATTACAGGAAGTATTAAACCATTCTTTTAGTTTTTGATAAAATGGTGAAATAATGTACAAAGTGCTTTCCTTCACTTTTTGAGGCTTTCCATTATATAGAAAGTGATAAATTACTGAGAGGGCATACTCTCCTTTCTTGCAGAATGTGAATTGTATCAGAGACATGGGTTTCCCCGAGACGCCAAAGCAAAAGACAGTATAGAAAATAGTTACATTTTCACGCCGAATATCCCAGTGCAGTAGTTTGAATTAAATGCCTCCTTAGACATTCTGTAAATTAGTCGACACATGCTTGCAAAACTAAATTTAAAGCTGAAAGATCAGCACAATATCTAGAAAAGCACCAAAAGCTGTCTTTAGAATATTTGGAAGAGAAGGTGACTGGAGGATTCATTTGATGCCTCAGATTCAAATGCAGACATAAAGTAAAACAGAGCAGATACAACTCAGCAGTTCTTTCTTTAAAGGTAATTTATAGGGCTTGGAGGTAGCTCAATAATAGAGCACTTGCCTAGCATGTTCAGTCTTGGGTTTGATATCCAGCACCACACACACACACATACACACACACATACACACGGGGGGGTAATATTTAAGCCTTATATTATTTACAATTTTCCATATTTTATAACACTACTTGTGTTCTTCTTGATATTGCTACTCCACATTATCATCCCAGTGGATTCAGAATCAGACAGAAATATCATACTTCTGATGACATCATTTTGTTATTACCACTCCCCAATCAACTACATGGTACCTTTGAGAATCAAATTGAATACCACCTTAACATGAGAGCTGGTATGCAAACTAAAAAGTGTGTCAAAAGAAAGCAAGAAGATGATGCCTATTTTTTTAAGAAGAATGTGAAAATTGTTCTCTACACTAGTAAGTCAATCACAATTAAGTAGTATTACCTTCTGAAATTCTACCAACAGATTTCTTGGGAAAACGTGTAGAATTTGAATTCCTATGATGTCCTCCATCATTTTATTCTGTAGGCTATGTTCTTTTTCCTTCTTAGGACCCTTTGGCTTTTACATATATGTCACAATCCTATTTCTAAACATGAAAGTTACTTTTATGAACTCTTTTCCTTTTAAATCTATATTAGTGCCCCGAGATCCTATGCATCTTATATTTTATATTTATACATTAGTGAGGCTTCACATCACAACTGTATTTGCAATCATCTTCTAATATGCAAGATATAAAAAGACCATGAAAAAATTTCATATTCTAGCAGATCGTTCAGTTTGCATCCTGGACACTGAAGCCTAAAGTAGTTGCTAGTGGGAGATAGCTATGGGAAAGACTTGCAAGAAATCCAGGACACTGTTGCAGATAGCACACATTTTAAAAGGTAATTGTCCCCCTCTTGAAGCCTGTGAAGTTAACACGCCTCCCTTTGGTGCAATGAACAGCATTTACAGACAAGGAAAATTGTCTAGGAGGCTCATTTTTGAAAAGATCATTCACTTACATCTCTTGGAGTTCTTATTTTGAAAAGATTAGTACAATAACAATTAAGAACAGGAAAAGTAAATGAGTAATAACAGAAATATGTGTCAGTTTAAGCTGAGATAATATAGTAAGACTATACTTTAAAGAATGATTTTTGATTAATTGCAGACAGAAACTAAAAATACTCTTCATGCAGCAACTGATGTCAAACACTAAACATAAGTAATTGATTCACGTTTGGGGTTGGGGATAGGAAAGACAGAATGACAAGAAGAAAAATCTCAGACTGTGACAAACGTGGAAAACCCTAATCACTACTTTCTTTCGAAATGTTTATTTTAAATATTAGAAGGAATCAACTTGAAATCCATAGAATAACCATAGCTATACGGCTGGTTGGGTTTTGCTACTGAATGTGTGTTTTCATAATTTATTTGATAATATGACTTAATATCTTTTAAAGAATATTTTTGATTACATATGGTTTTGAATTTAAAGGAAAAATAAAACTTGAAGAATTTTAGGAAGTGCTTACAAAACTGAAAGTACTTCTAATTTTACCTTGTCTCCACTAACCTGTTAGGCATTCTGGCCTGGGCTTATTTCCTCAAATGGCTTTAAAAAAAAAAAAAAACTAAGTACAACATAAACACCAAATTTTATTTTAGCAACCACATAGTGAAGACGTATTTAAACAACTAGAGAATATCATATAAGAAGAATCCATGGATCCATGAAATTTTCAACACAAAATTTGGTTTCTTCTACTAGAAAAATTTCTTCTTGTTTTAAGATAATGGAAATTAGATTTCAAGAAGAAATTTTTGACCTGTGCTTATAAGTTGCTCTTTTTATATTGACATCCTTTAAAATTAGCTGACACGCTAATGTTTATGTGAAATATGTGAAGTAAGATTTCATAACTTTAACAAAAAATTCAAAGATGGTCCAAATCACGAATACATACTCTGAAGCAGATTAGAATCGAAGATATCAAATATTCATTCTAATTCCTGGATTCAAGGGTGAATCTCATTTATCTAAGTGTTATCTGTAAGCACTTCAAGACCCAATGTATAGATTATAGATCTCAATACCTTATATATGATATGTATCTACCCAACAATATTTACTTCCCAAATAGTTACATGGAAAATTACAAAGAACACTCACTGCGTTATAACATCATTGACAAAAATGTTCTTAAGAGCCCATGGTATCTGCATAAAAGAGTAACTAAATTTAATTTAAAAAATCTTTGAACATTAAAATACGTTTGGTGTTTTAAGGAGAAACCAACATGAACTGTTATTGATTCTACTCTTAAACTGTCTAAAATTAAGTGAATGACTAATTTTCCATTTACACCACATGTTTTATAGCAATGTGCAGAGTTAACTTATAGAACTATGAGTGGTATCTGAAGGAGATGGGTGAACTATTGAATGGTATTGACTATGCAGTTAGGAGTTTAGACATATTATGCATTCATTTATTCAGTAGGCAATGGGAACTTGTGAAAAGAAATGGTGGCATTTGAGCTACAGTTTAAGAAAATAATTGTTTTGTCAAATGTAAAGAGCTTGCACATGTCAATGCAATGAAAATAACTATATGCTGGATTTTCAGTTCAGAAACTACAAAGAATCATAAGTAGTATGATGATGTTTCTTACTACAATTACAATATTAGGAGAACACCAGAAACGTAGCAGATAAAGAAAAATAGAAAACAAATTTTCATTTGATTCAGTAAGCAAGGCAGAAGACAAAATAGTTAAAAATTGCTTTAAAGAGGTAACCTAATTGAGATGATGACATCATAGTGCTATTTTAAGGACTAAGCTAAAAAGGGTTGAGAAGCCATCTGTTATAAAAGGGTATTATGAATAGTACATTTCTTTAAGAAAAGTGCAATTAAGTGCGTAGAAGTCTCAAAGGGTGACTGAACTGTAGGGTGGGTGGATATTTTTATTTCATCCTTACACAGGTCATCACAACTATTTTTTATCTTGGAAAATTAAGCTTCTCATTGCAAATGAGTACACTGGCACTCTAGTCTACTGGAGATATTTTTATGTATTTAATTAGTGTAAATTTTTATGGCAGACAGACTCTGATCTGATCATTTTCAGAGAGCTGAAACACTGAGCTTTTGAACTTGTAAAGATGAAGACACTTTAAATAGTAAGTAAGGATATATAAGCTGTATTCACATCTGATTAGCCACACCGCTTACATTGCAAATCTTATATAAATTTTTCTTTTGTTATAGAAAAGTTTGAGCAAAATTTGCCTATTCAACAATGTCTAAGGGTTTTCAAGAAATAAAGATTAAAAAAAGAACTATAAATCTATAAATCAATGTTCTAATCTGTGCAAAGGAGAGGAACTGTAGTACTTATCTTACTGTATAGTTATGAATAGGAAATTAGATAATGCATACAAACACAGAGAACACTGTCAAGATTATCGTAATTAGCACCATTAGTGTTTGCCATGGTGACTGGGATGAAGATGGAAGTGGCAATTGCATTTAAGGGAGAGGAACAAAGGAAAGAATGACTTTTCACAAAGTCTATGCCCCATACATAGAAAGAAAAAAATAAACTAATTGATGGGCAAGTCAATATTTTCTCATATTTTTTTTCTGAAAAATGATTTTTCCTACAGTATTTTATTTCACTACATATTAAATATTCCTTCAGTTGTGCTTGTTTCCCGCAAAATATTAATATCAATTGTAATGTGAAAGAATTCATAATTCAGAAATAGCAAAATACATTCAAAATAAAATTTAAGTAGCATAAATAAGAACACAATATAGTAGGCCTTTATTTTGATGTTCACATTTAATATAATAAAAAAAGGAAACTTCAGCTGGCCACATTACTCATTTATAATCTGTGGAATATTAAATTAAGAGTGATATATCTGAAAAATAACTTTGGATTGCAAAGAAACATTTCTATTATCTTGGCCAATACTATGTGTAAAACATTTTACACTACATTTTATAGTAGCTGAAACAAAGACCCAAAAGTAAGCTTTAAAAAGAGATGGGAATTCATGCTTAAAATGGTTAGCTTTATCTCTTATTCTAATAGACTGCACAATGACTTGACCTAAAATGGCACTTATAAGTTTGGTCTAAGTACCAACTTTTTCAATTTTATGATTATCTATAAACAGGGATTTAGTATGAGGCTTTTTCCCAAAAGTCATAATTTTGGACTTACTGTAATTAAATTTAAGATCTTATCTGCTAGAAAGGATGGTAAAACATTTCTTAAGTACAGGTAGGATCAGTTCTTGAGAAGGTTGTGGGCAAGATTGTTGAGGAGATCTATGATAAGAGCTCACACTTTCATTCACCTCCAGAGAAATGTAAAGACAGCTGTTCACATTTAGCTCACTGAAGGAAACCATTCACCTTGGTGTGTTCAAATAACCAGCAAAAGCCAAATGCATTTTGAATGAAATTGGTGGGTGATTGTGACCTATTGACATTTGGGACCTTGACTGTAAATTTCCTAGGGGTTGATTTTCCTGTTTTCAACTTATAGTGAAATATCATCAATTAGTAAATAATGCTAATTGAATTGAACAGGTAAAAAAATAGGAAATAGGACCAAAGAATAAAATATAAATTTTGGAGGTAGGTAGATAGATAATTACAGATAATTTGAGTTTGCTTTTTTATTTTGAGATAAATAGTAACCTCTGGACCCCAAAAACTGAAAGATTATTGCCTTCTAGATTTTAGTTGGTGAGTGGTGTAAGGAAGAAAAATGCACATAGAGCAAAACTAATTAAAAATAAAGCAGAAAGCAAACACATTTTCAAAAGCATACAATAGAAATAATAAAATAAAATATTGTATGTGAAATGACATCAAGGAATAAATCCGTGAGTTCCTGCAACCTAAATTTGTTTCAAAAGATAGGAAGATTTTCTAGTAGAAATAAGAATATGAGACTTTTTGGTGAAATACTATAGAAATAAGGCATGGCATGTTATTTAGTCCTAAAAAACTCTGGATATCTTTTGCATACTATTACAGTGAAACCAATGCTGTTTGGGGACCAGGGGAAATTAGAATTGAGACTCTCAAAACCTTCCCTAGTCTCTCAAATTTATGGTAGGATAAAATATAAATTAAAAAATCTTCATAATAACTGACATAATGAGTCTAGTTGATACAGGTACAGATAAATGGCAAGGAGGCAAAGGCACCCTCATCTCCAAGGGGCCTCAAATTTTCTATCAAGTGAGGGAATGTATCTATTTCTATTTCCTCACTCTGCATTGGAGATGAGATTCTCGTGACTTCTGAATGCTTCATTTATTCATCACTTTATGTCTGATCTTTAATTTATTTTCTATAAACTTTGAAACTATGATTCTTGGTCTGTATTCCTCAATCACTATTACTGATTTATATTCAAACTCAGGAAGAATTCAAGAAGTTTTGCAACCAACATGGGCAGATTGAGATGAATATCAAATGCAAATTCTAGTAATTGGGTACCTAGAGGAAAAAAAGATGCAGCCAGAAATAATCATGAGGTTAAGACATAGTTTCACAGATCAGAGGTTCAAAGACCTCATTCCCACATCAATTTCTGTTTGGTGTCTTTTCTCTTTTGAAACTGAATGCATCTATCTTTGATCCTGTTTATGTGATTTTTAACAAATTACCTGTTTAAAAAAAGATTTTCATTTTATTTTATAGAGCAACATCAGCTGGATCTTCCCTTATGTAGTTTTAAGATACATGAGGTCAAAGACCATCCTCTTCTCACTATCAAGCACAGTAATAATACATTTTAAATGATTATGGTATATTTTCTCTACAAGGTTAAAAACAGAAGAGATTGCAGATGGATGATTTCTCCTAATTGCCACTTGAATATTAAATCCCAGAAATTCAGTGGAATAATAGCAGTTATGTGCATAAAATGTAATAATCAAGTAATCACAGTTTTTTCTTTTATTTTGGAGAAAGAATTTGAAAAGTGCATGAACATTTTCCACGGAAGTCTGTTTTGAACTAAAAAGTTAATAGGTTTAGGGTTTGAAATGTTCTAAAAATAACACATTTAGAACTGGATTTAACTCCATTTGTTTTTTAAGTTTGATTATATGGACTTCATTAAAGAAGAAAGTATGTGATAAATATAACAAAATCACATAAGAAATTGGAAGTACACTATTATTAAATTATATGAATTAATTAAAATATTTACATTTATCTTTTCAACTCTGGATTAAATTCGCTAGCTACTATTTGCAAAGTGGAAGAAAGAAAGGACAGATAGTCAGGAAGACAAACAAGAAAGGAGAAATACAACCTATCCCAAATATATGAAGAACACATCTGGAAAATTTGATACACTACAATAAATTATAGAACGGAAAAAAATTGGGGAGTGGCACCCAATAATCAAGATGATGACTTTTTTTAATAAGATTTTCCAGTGTGTATAATGTGCACTAGAAGTTTAGAATTACTGATAAAAGTATTTGGCTAAAGTCCTACAGTGTTAAAAACTTGGCTAGAATTCAGCTTACCTTACACTTAGAATGATAATTAACCTTGGTCATGACCCCAGAATTGTTTGTGGATCACATTCTCATGGCTTTGATGGATTTGAATTATTGCATAATAAAGAGTGAAAAATTAATGGCAAATTGATGTCCTGATAGGAATATACCAGCTTGTTTTCTACATTTGTGTTGTACTTGCCAGTTACTATATGCTGGACCCAAGTAATCCTGGAAATAGGTTCTTGGGGTCTGTAATATAATACAAAATAACATAATAGTAGCTGTGTCAGGAAGCAACCTCACCTGACTTCTATATTAGTTGTGAGAGAATATAAAGTGACTCGCCCTCACTAACATGATCTTAGACCAATTATTGTAGTGCATCTCTCTCAAAAGGCCAAGATATCTTAAACCAATGCCCATCGATAAAAGCTTTTCCCATAAACTCACCATATTAATCAAATCAAATGTAGCTTTTAAATTGATGAAGCTGTAAAGATAAGTTGTTCCTTAAGCTTAGTGTATTTATCAATAAAGTAATGTAAAACAAAACAATGAGTAAGACTACTAAAGCCATTAAGAATCACACTATCTGCATTCAATTGTCACTGTGTTGTTCTTAAGTGAAAAAAATAGAATTGTCAAGGAAAATTAAACAAAAAGTCTTAATGGCTAACATTAAAACTAGAGTGTGGTTGAAAGCTATGTCTAAAGAAAAAAACTAATGGGAACTTAGGGGTCATTAAACTAATATCAAAAGTGCTAGATAAAAATATATAACATTGTTTTAGAAAAGAGAGACTTACATATTGATATTTTAAAAGTAGGTAGTTTATTTTCAGCGTCAACTTAGAAATAGTGAAACTAAATTGTCAACTGAAAACATACATTTTCTTTGCTGCAGAAAGCAAAAGCATGTAAACATCTAAATGCTAGTTACAGAAACTATTAGTGTCAAAATAAATAACTATTTTTATCTGTTTTAGTTTTAAGAGGTCCTTTAATCCAATGTGCATTTAGGACTAAATGTCTGACATTGATCTATAATAATCCTGAGGATTACTTGGAAAATTTTGATGTCTACCAAAAAATTAAACAACATTTCTAATTCTTTACCATCATTAATGAGTTGCATTCAATTTCCAGAAGGACACATATAAATGGAGTTAATTTCATGAAGCCCTTGAGTAGAGTATTTCGTTAGTAATGAATTTCAGACACATAATTCTACTTATCTTGAAGACTAATAGAAAGTGACTCTGAGTTTAATACAGGCAAATAGGTATCCCTCATCTTCAAAGAATATTTTATATTAATTGCATAAAAGTAAGAGGTTAGGCAATCGTGAAACTGAGATCAAGGTAAAACTCTAGTTGGAGGCTTTACATTTGAAACATATTTTGATATCCTCAATAGTAGCATTTCTATAACATACTAAGGGCCTTAAAAAATTGATGTGAGTTTTCAAAACCAAGAACATGTCCTACTTAGCAAATAAAAGCTGACTGACAACCTTATTAACTGATCACATTCTCTTTCCTGTGCACTATTAAAAGTGCTAGAATCTTACTAAATGCTGGATTCAGTTACTGACATATGTGTAGAAAGACAAAGAAAGTTTTGAATTACACAGAGGCAGAACATTCTTTTTTTATAATTTTTTTTTTAAAGAGAGAAGGACAGTGAGAGAGAGAGAAAGACAGAATCAATTTTTTATTTAGTTTTTCATGGACTTTCGTTGCTCAGACACTTCATTGTGTACTTGGTGCTGGGGTTTGAACCCGCCTACTTGCACATGCAAGGCAAGTGCCCTAACCCCTGAGCCATGGCTCCAGCCCCCAGAATATTCTTTTGAATCCACTTCTGACAAGATGACCAATAGCATCTTAGTCAGTTTTTTTTTTTTGTTTTGTTTTGTTTCTGAGACTAAAAGACCTAATGAGAACAATTTTAAAGGATGAGAAGTTTATATAGGGTGTCATGGTTTCCAAAGTCTTAGTTCATGGAAGGCTGGCTCTTTTCCTTGGGACTGAAGGTAAGGCTGAATTTCATGGCATATGAGTGTGGCAGAGGAAAGCAGCTCAGGGCATCACTTCACAAATCAGAGAAAAAAAAGACTCCACTCACAGCAATAAAATGTATGCCCCAAGGTCATGCCCGCAATGACCCACTCCCTCAGCCACACCCAACCCACCTTCAGCCACCACTCAGTTAATTCAATCAGGGAATTGATTCACTGATTGGGTTAAGGTTCTCAAAACCCAACTATCTCACCTCTGAGCCATCCTGCATTGTCTCACATGTGAGCATTTGAGGAATAACTATTATCCAAACCATAACAGTGAGTAAGTTCATAATAAATACTTGTTAGTCACATTTTTAGTAACTTAAAAATATTTTTTCCATCAAAGTCCATAAGCATCTTTTGCCACAAAAGATCTAATTGCTAATCTAATTGTGAATAGAACATATTCTCTGCCCTTGTGGAGCTTGTAGTCTAGTGAATAATTCTTTAAAAGGCTTCATTATTAATTATTGGCACATATTAATTTTATAAATTAATGGATATTACTGTAACAGTTCCATAAGTGGATATATTGTGCTTTGATCATGTCCATCCTCCCTTCTATCCTCTCTTGTTCTCTTCTTGCTCACTTCAGCTTGGTCTTAGTCCCCTTTTCCCATCTGTAATAGTCTTTCTTCCTCTTTTATCAGGTCTTTCTTTTTTCATTGTTCACATATGAGCAAAACAACGAAATACTTGTATTTTGGTTGTCTGGCTTATTTCACTTAACATGACATTCTCTTTTTCCATCAAATTTCCTCTAAATGACTGGATCTCATTCTTTTTATGGTTTAATAATACTCTATTACATATATATATACTCCATATTTTAGTGAATTTTTCTTAATAATCTTTGTGTCTCCTATATTTAATGATATAAATGTCTTGAAATTTCTTTAGCTTCTGGTGTCTTGCATCTTGTTTAAATTATATACCATTGTTAGTTTTTACCCTACACAAATATACCCAGATTAAAGGCAGAGAACAGTCTGTTCACAGAATCTATTCCTGAAGCATCATAGGAATAGATGAGGCAACAGTTTCAGTTCAACTCTAAAAGATTAGTGGAAAGATAGTTTTTTAATTCTTAAATGTGTTTACTGGATTCCAAGTTCCTCAATAATAATTTGAAGATAAAATTATTTACAATTTTACATTTACCTCAAGTTTTCATTTAGATGTTCCATCAGCTTTCATGTTATAGAGTTATATAGAGAATATAATATTTTATTTATCCATTCTTATTAATAGAATACTAAATTAACAGTAAGATGCAAGTTAGTGGTTGAGCATTCCTTAGCTGACAAACACTGTGTAAAGGAATTTATATGTATGATCTCACCCAGTTTTGACAATTACTAGATGAAGTAGGTATTATTTTTGTTTCCTTTTTGCAACTGAAGCAAATGAGGCTAAGGGAGGCTAAAAAACTTTTTAACCTCCTTGACCCCCCCCCCAATAGTGACTGAAGTATGATCTCAAGAAATGTCTGACACAGTAACTTTTGCCTTTATTTCTCTCCATTTTTGCTTCCTGACAGAGGGCTTCAGTTCTTGATTCTTTGTTTTCTGCTTGTTTCCACTCTATAATTTGAAGGTACTCAGCTTTTAGAATTTTAGTCATTTTAATATCAGTTTTTTCTTCTGTATTGTCCCAATCATCATGTTTATTTAAGTTTATATTGGCTCACTTCTTATTTTATTTAACAGCTCTATGAATCTGTCTAAGGTACCTTTCAATTTACCACTACATTAATCATCCTAAAACCTCTATTTGAATAGATCTCTTCTATCACTTTTGACAGATTCCAAAATCCTTAACTGGCTTTCAGTTACCATCCTGTGTTTACCCTCCCTATATATTCTAACATCTCCATAATGGCTATCTGGAATGTATAATTCTATCTTTTCTTAAACATTTTTCTTTTAGGGAAATGCCTTTTCCTATCATCTTTGCTCATTTAAACCAAGGAAATTTCCAAAGTCCAGATCACGTATGACATTTTTACATTTTTCCTTTAAAATAAGTCTTAGATCGTCATCACATTATTCTAAATATTTATGTAATATTAGTCATCCCTTTTGGCATTTTATGCTTACAGGCTACTATGCGATGAGGATTTGTATTTCTTATTTATGATAAATATTTATTAAAATGAACATCAGAAAAACCTGTATTCCATATGATAGGTTATTTGAGGATGATTTAGATGATACTGTTTTGCCCAATAGTAAAGTGTAAGCTGATTAATAACTACTAGTTAAAAAATGGAAAAATAAAATATTCCACCAAAGCTAACAAACTAAATATTATAAGATACCTCATTGATTTGGTAGTTACAGCTAATAAACTGCATGATCTGAAGCCTCCTTATTTAAGAGTAGGTAATGAAATATAATGTTTAAGCACAGAGGTTATGGAGCTAAACCTTGTGGCTTTAAGTGATGGATATATTGTAGCACTCCCTAGGAGCAGGATGTTGGGAAAACCATTTAATTTTTCTAAAGTTTACTTTCTCTATCTGCAAAATGTGTGTAATAGTCAAACGTGGTTTACCACATGAAGTTTTTGGGAGAATGAAAGAAGTTATTACACATAAATCACTTATAAGGTATCTGGCACATAACAAGGACTATTAGCTATTACCATTATTTTAATTATTGATCTTAAATCATAAAATGTGAAAATAAGTGTGCATCTTACAAATGATGTTACTCAAGTCAAGAAAAGTAGTATGGAGGGAAAAGGTAGTGCAAGTGTCCACAGCTACAGGTAAATCTGCAGGTAGAAACAGTGGTGTTTAAAACAATCTTTAAAGGCTCAGTAGACCATTAACTTGCATTGTGTTCAGAAGTCCAGAAATACAACAGCATGTAACATATAGAAACAATCTGACATTACCCAGTTTTTCCTTCTGAGGGTTATGTAATATTTCAGAGCAAAGTTCTGGATTTAGAGGTTTATTTTCACATACATGTATCTATTAAAAATATGAAGTCCAGCACATACGGGGATTGAAAGATGGTGGACTGATGGATTGATTGCTTTTGCTCAGCTACATGAATGGAGGAAAAGTCTCCGGGACAGCTTTACCAATATGAGGTGTGTTTCTGGAATAATCACAAACGGAGCTCAGCATTTGTTTAGGCAGTCTTTTGGAAGAGCTCAGATTTGGATACACTTAGTGGGGGAAAGAGGGATTTTTATACATTATAATTGGGTCCTGCAGCCGGCACCAGGTCTACCCAGAGTCCCTTAGCAACAGCAAGAAGCTAGTGGGGGAAGAGCTGATTCACCAGCAGAGGAGGATCCCAGGCTGATAGGAAACCATAAATGTGGGTAGAGACCTTCCTTCTGACCTCCACTACATAAGGAGAAAGCTGCATCTCTCAACTTCCTATATAAGGGAGAAAAAGGATTTTTTATCTTTTTAAAAATAATTCAGAGGGCTCCCAGGGAGCCATTTTGACCTGTGGTAATGAGTCAGACTTTCAGAACAAACGACTCCATAATTGCGCCAGGAGCCTGCCACAATTCAGAGACTGAACTGGGAAGAGGTAGTGTGGGAAAGGCCTGCCCTCAATTAGCACGCAAGGGTTTCTGGTTTGTGGAACACAGGAGAGCCTCACTAAACTGGCACACCCCCCCGCACTCCACCCTAAAAGCTCATACACAACCCCAAAAGGGGCAGAAGTAGAAGGAGACCTCTGTCCCAGTGCAAAAACTCTGGAGGGACCAGGAGTGCATCCAGCAGAGGGAGTTCTAAAACCATCTCAATCCATTACCTTCATGGAAACCTCTACCCTGAAAATTCCAGGATTTGGAGAACACCCAGTCCTAAACTTGAGATCACATAAATTCAAAACAAAAGACCCTGTTAACAGAACTTAAGTGGATACTTAACACCTGCTCCTATTATGTAACTGAAAGGAGACTTCAGAGATTAGACTTCCAAGTTTTCATCAACAAAAATTTATTTTATTTTATTTACTTCATTATATTTTTTGTTTATTGTTTTCTCCTTTCCAGTTTCCGACATGCACTTGATGGCCAGCTGGATAAGTTTTCAAGAACATATAAAAATACTTGCTATTTTATTTTTTATTTCCTGCTTGTTTGTTTGTCAGTTTGATTGTAAATGCTGCTTTGTTTCATTAGTTTTTTCATTTTTCCTTCTATTTCTTTTCTTTCTCTTTCCTTTTTTTTCCAGCAAATTTTTCACCTTCTCTATTTTCTCTCTCTATACATTTGGATAATACAACCTCCTCTCTAACTTCCTCTTACTTTCCCCTCTCTCCCTGGCATTTAATTAGTCTATACCATTCAACCCCCATAATTCGTGCTGTGTATACATTATTGCCATGAATATCAAACTCATTAATTATTGTATGTTTTGAAACCTGACATAGGGGATAGTTAAACTGTGTGGTTTCCAAAATCAATGACTAATATTTTTTTCAGAGGTGGAATTTAAGTTTGGATTGTATTTCATACAAAATAACCAAATTAATACCATTTACTGTATGCATTGACTGCTTGAATTGATGAACTCATATTAGCTCAGGAGAGCTGAAAAATCTCAAGGTTCATTAGTAGAGCATAAGTTAGGCATGGGACTTCTGAATTCAACTCCCCTAACATCATCTCATCTCAAATTAGAGACTGAACAAAATCCCCAATCCAACAACAAAGAAAGACCCTAAAGAGAAACAAACAGAGAGCTCAGACCAAGTATTTGCTTCAATTTCAGGAGTACAAAGAAAACTAAGCAGAACCCCACCCCACACCCATGAGTGCTAAGGACTCTGGTCCCACCACATCAGATACACGGGTCTCCTCCAAGGACTTCACAACCAACCACTACTGAGATACAACACACACCTGCCTGGTACAGTTATTGGGCCTGCCCCATCACCAAGGAGCTCAGATCCCAGAACAGCACATAGCTAGGTTCAGTCTGGCATGATCCACTCTCCTGGGATACTACCACCCAGCAGCACACTCCTACCACTTATTTTCAACACTGCAGCAGGCAGTCTACCATTTTTACCAGATCCCAAGTCTGAATACTGGAACCTAGACCAAAAGGTGAAACAAAATAAGGCTTCAGGCAGAAACAGCATTCTGGAAGAAAAAGGTCAGCAGAGCGGTGGGGTCAGACCCACTCCTTGATGTATAAGGAAGAAGCACCTGGAGACTAGTCTAGCATTCACACAGGGAACCCCAATTCAAAAATACAGAAGAAGCTCTTCAAAGAGAAGAATCAAACTAGAAAAGATTAATCTCAAATCCACAATTCCATTAGCTAGGAGTCCATGGCCAAGGACTGGGAGAAAAATCTAGAACAAATAATCAGGAAATGATCTGTTAACGAAAAGAACAATGAACTAAAAGAAGAGTTAATGAAGGGAATAAATGAAAAAACTCAAGAGTTGAGAAACATTATCATCAAAGAAATAAATATACTCAAAAAGGAAGTTACAGAGCTAAAATCTGCAGCGAATGACATGAGAGGAACCATGGAAGAATGTAATATCAGACTAACTTCTGTAGAAAATAGAACCTCAACAATTGAAGAAAGAAGTTCTGACAATGAGGTCAGGCTGAGCAAGCTTGAATGAATGGATGACAAAAAAGAAAAACAAGTTAAAGAACATGATTGGAATTTTAAAAATGTTTGGGGTGAATTGAGAAGAAACAATTTAAGAGTAATTGGGATACAAGAAGAAATTGAAACACAAACGAATGGTATGAGGAACATTCTCAAAAAATTGTTAAAGAAAACTTTTCCTATATAAAAATAATCAGATATACTCATTCTGGAAGTTTACAGGACACCTAATAGGCCTAATCAAATGAGAAACTCACCAAGACATAACATATGCTAAGTGTACAACAGTAATATCAAGGAAAGAATATCAAAAGCAGCAAGGGAGAAAGGCTGAATCATATTCAGAGGCAAACCAATAAGAATTACCTCTGACTTTTTAGCACTGACTCTGGAAGCAAGAAGGTCATAAAAGGAAATCTTTCAACATCTGAATGACCATAACATGCAACCTAGAATACTATACCCAGCAAAAATCAGCTTCACACTTGAGGAGGAAATAAAAATTTTTCATGAAAAAGATCAAACTGCCAGCATTTGTGAACAGAAAACCAGCCTTACAAGAATCCTCAAAGATACACTCCAGATATAACAAGCAAGCAATACCCAAAACCCACAGAGGACATTTAATAAAGGTACATCCTATCAAAACCCAACCAAAACAGCACAGAACTTACTAATAATATTCAATGATTTATGAAATACACACACACTTCTATTATAACACTGAATGTGAACAGTCTAAATGCACCAATCAAAAGACACAGATTAGCAGAATGGATCAAAAAACACAATCCACATATACGCTGTTTACAAGAGACCCACTTAACAGTCAATGACATCCACAGACTAAGGGTGAAAGGATGGAAAAAAATCTACCATGTGTACAGCCCAAGAAAACAAGCCAGCCTCACAATACTTACATTTGTCAAATTAGATTTCAAATATAAACTAATCAAAAGAGGTAAAGAAGGTCACTACTTAGAAGTAAAGGGAATCCTACAACAGGAAGATATAACCATAGTAAATATATGCTCTCCAAATAATAGTGTTCCCAAGTATGTGAATAAATCACTTCCTGACATAAAACCACTTGTGGATCTCAATACAATAATACTGTATAACTTCAGAACTCCTCTGTCACCAATAGATAGATCATCAAAACAAAACAAAAAAAATCAATACAGAAATCTCCAGCCTAAACAACTCCATAAATCAAATGGACTTAACAAACATATATAGAATATGCCATCCCAAATCAGTGGAATACACTTTCTTCTCAGCAGTACATGGAACCTTCTCCAAAATAGACCATATTCTGGTTTATAAAGGAAATATGAGCAAATATATAAAATTTTTCCATGTATCCTTTCAGACCATAATCCCATGACCCTAGAAATAAATAGCATAAATCATAACAAAAAACACACTTATTCATGTACATTGAATAATATCATATTAAATGAAGAATGGATCCATGAAAACATGAGAGCAGAAATCAAAAAATTCTTGGAAGAGAAAGAGAATGAAGACACAATATATCAGAACCTCTGGGACAGCATGAAAGCATTCCTAAGGGGAAAATGTATAGTACCAAATGGCCACATTAAAAATCAAGTGAGATCCTAAATAAATAAGCTCAAGCTCCACCTCAAATCTCTACAAAAGGAAGAACAATCTAATCCCAAAGCCACCAAAAGACAGGAAATAATCAAGATCAGAGCTGAAATCAATGAAATTAAGAACCAAAAAAAAACATTGAAAAGAATTGATGAAACAAAGAGCCAGTTCTTTGAAAAAATAAATAATATTGATAGACCCCTAGTCAATCTCACTAAAAGAAGGAGAGAAATGAAGCAAATAAATACAATCACCAATGTAAAGGGTGCGATCACCACTGACCCCATGGAAATCCAACAAATTATAAGATCATATTTTGAAAAACTATACTTCTCTAAATTAGACATATGGAAGACATAGACAAATTGCTAGACACATACAACATCCCTAAATTGACACAGGTTGATATTGAATTTCTAAACAGCCCAATAACAAGCACTGAAATTGATACAGCAATTAAAAGCCTACGAAAGAAAAAAAGCCCAAGACTTGTTGGTTCCCCCACTGAGTTTTAACACACTTTTGAGGAGGGGCTAACACCTCACCTCATAAAGCTATTCCAAGAAATTGAAAAGGAGGGAACTCTCCCAAATGCATTTTATGAAGCAACATTAACTCTGATACCAAAACCCACCAAGGATATGTTAATAAAAGAAAACTACAGACCAATATCACTGATGAATCTAGATGCAAAAATCCTAAATAAAGTTCTAACAAGCTGTATTAAAAAAATATCAAGAGGAGGAGAACATGGCACCCACAACAACAGTAGTGATCCCCTGGGACTCCTGAGCAAAAGGTCATGCTGCAGGAATTGGTTCACTCTGTGTGGGGGGAGATTATCCCCCTTAATTCATTAACACCAAAAGAAAAAAGCTTTTCAATAATGAGTTTAAATAGGGAGTTAGTCATGCCCACTGTGCCACTGCCAACTTCATAGCCGAGGGGCCAGGATTTACCCCGAGTGTGTGTGGGGGGGAAACAGGGCATAAGTAATTTAACTCAGACACAGCTGTGTACACCTAAACAGACGCCTGTGCTCACAGTCTGTGTTGGCTGAATCACTAGCCCTGGGGAAGATTTAGTCCCTCAAAATAGTGACCCTACAGCTATTCGTGCGTGCAAAATAACCGTCTGGCACCACCATCTTGAGACTTCCCTGAGTGTGGGGCTGCACATTCCTTTGTGAAAAGTGAAACCAGACTTTTCAATTACATGCAGAGTAGGGACCTCAGTCTTGATGAGCAGAGAACCAGCTGTACTCACTCTGTGTCCTGGCTGTCTACCCAGGGGGCTGTGTGGGACTCAGAACCCTTTCTCCTGAACATGCAAATGGTGGCTTCCAGCCTGCCTTCTGACATGCCTGTTTCAGAAGAGTCTGTGATCAGAACACAGCTCAGTATAGGGCATATTTACCCAAGGTGGCCACTTGAGTGCAAATACGCCAAAAGCTGCCAGAAGCTCTCAAATAAGTCAGGGACTAGACTAGCATCAGCCTTAGGAATATCTGAACAAAAGGGGGAGCCTGGGTTCACTTTCAGTCCCTGAGTTCTGACTCCATAGGTCCATAGGTCCAGAGCTCTTCAGGTGGGACTGGACTTCCACGCTCCCTTGTGGTTACAATT
The DNA here is from genome assembly GCA_004027875.1 of Aplodontia rufa. Classification (NCBI taxonomy): domain Eukaryota; kingdom Metazoa; phylum Chordata; class Mammalia; order Rodentia; family Aplodontiidae; genus Aplodontia; species Aplodontia rufa. Next base: position 43,004 of record PVKS010002387.1, on the reverse strand, counting down.
GAGACCTACGTAAACACTGGCCACTTTAGGCTGGTGCCTCCTTCATGCCTGTCTTCCCTTGGTGAGACTGTGACAACCCCACATGGCATCTCTTGGGGCCACTGATGATCATAAAGCATCCAAGAGTGGGGCAAAAGTGATTGTGGGGAAGCTAACTTTAGGCTGGCCACTCTCCTTGGAACAGACATAGTCCCATACATCTTCACCAGGATTCACTAGACTCTCAACAGCTCCTGGGTCCCCAGCTTAAGAGGGTCAGGAGTTTGGTCAGGCAGAAAATAATTTGCTGAAGAGGGTGTCTCAGGTGGCACTGAATTCTATTCTCACAGGAAGTGGTAAAGGGCAGTATCTTCTACCCCTCTACACAAGAAAAATTTGACAAGATCCTCCAGGAAAACCCATGGCCATTGGAGATTACCAAACTTCTTCCCATCACAAGCTCAACTGGGAAAAGTCTCCATCTAGTTGTCAGATATGAACACACTATCCCATGGTATACAGTGACCTATGGGACAAAAACTCAGAACCTTCCCAACTCCTTTTTTTTTTTTTGTGGTTGTTGTTGTAGTTTAGTATATTTAACTTTTTAAATTTTTCTTTTTTAAATGTTTTTTATGTTTTTATGCCTTTTACCTCTACTGTTATTATTGAAATTGGTGTTCTTGGATGTATATTTTTTTGTTCATTTATATGTATAGGTGGTTGTTTTCTACTGTCACTGTGTATTCTTGAATTCAACTGCTGTCTCCGAGTTGGAGTCTGACCAGGGAAAATCTTCATGATAGCAAACTAGTCCTCATTCCCTTTGGGTTGATGATAACCGTACTACATACTAACCTCTTCTTCCCTGTACTCTGGCAATTCCTACACTATATGCTATTCTCTCTCATTCTCAACCAAAGTCTTTGTCTCACTCAAATCCCATTTTTATCTTTTCCTCATTCTTAATTAAATACCCTACACCATGCAAACAACTTGTAGCTCTTTATTCTAAGTCATGAGTTCAATACTACCTCACTACCTCACTTCCTTGGCTTTCTGGACATTACTTCTTCCCACCTATAAAAGCCCTACTAAATGAAGAAAAGGTTATTCTTGAAACAGGGTACTTGCTTGCTATCTTAATATATTGTGAGAGCTCTCCTGGAAGAAAACTGCTCCTATAGGTGCTAATCATCATTATATCTATTTTAGTTGAAACTGTCCGGTATATGCACCTAAAGGCTCACAATTTTTCAGTGATTGAACTGGCAGCTATTGATCTTTGCTTCCCAAATAGCACCCCATCCCAATGAAGCAAAGACATAAGAAGCTCCAATAAACCCTACAAGAATAATACTGTCAGTCTGGAAGCAATACCCCCTGATCTGAAAATAAGGAAAGGGGAAATAACTATCCTCCTCAACTTCACAGCTCCCTATCCAAGGACTCCATGGTCAGGGTCCTAGATGAAAACCTAGAAAAATATACTAACATTTTGATTAGTAACTCAATCAAGAAGTTTTAAGAAAAATTAAAGAAAGAGATCAGAAATTAGTTTCAAGTGAGGAGATACAACTTATCTAAGGAAATAAGGGATCAATTCCATGAAATGAAAGGGCATATTTATAAAGAGTAAGATACCCTGAAAAGATATGTATCAGAGCTATCAGAATTGAAAAATACTGTCCACCAAATCAAATCTTCATTGGAAGATACTAATACCAGAGTAAACTCAACAGAAAATAGAATCTCATCTCTTGAAGAACATATGAGATAATGAAGACAGGCTGAGCAATGTCAAGTTCAAAGAGGACAGATAAGAAAACAAAGTTATTGTACATGACCAGAATTTCCAAGAAATATTTGAGAAGATAAGGAGAAATAACCTGAGAGTAACTGGTCTTCATGAAAATTCCAAACAGTAAACAAGGGGCATTAAGAACCTTCTAAGTGAAATTGTCAAGGAGAATTTTCCTCATATCAGAATTGACCCAGAATACCAAATCCAAGATGCTTATAGGACACCAAACAGACCTAACCAAATGAGAAATTCACGAAGACATATTATATACAAAATTAATAGCAGAGAAATTAAAGAGAGAATTCTCAAAGCAGCTATGGAAAAGCCCCAAATCACAGGCAGACCAATTAGGATCACTATGGACTTTTCAGATCAGAAAATGAAGACCAGAAGAGCTTGGAACAATATTTTTCAAACCTTGAAAGAAAACAATTTTACCCCAAAATAATATTCCCTGCAAAACGCAGCTTTATACATGATGGAGAAATTAAAGACAAACTCAATCTAGCAAGATACATGAAGACAAACCCTGTACTACAGAATATTCTCAAGAATATTCTTCATTCAGAAGAACATGCTAATAATTCCCTAAGCCCTTAAACAGGAGAGTGTCAATAACCACATTACACACCAAAAGATACCCAAGGTGGCACAAAACACAGCAATAGTCACAAAATTTGAGACTCAGTCTCCCGTATCTATTCTAAATCTGAATATGCATGGTCTCAATGCCCCAATTAAAAGACACAGATTGGATTACTGGATCAAAAAACAAAATCCAAAAGTATGTTGTCTACAGGAGACACACCTCACGCTCAAAATTAGACACAGACTGACGGTGAAAAGTTGGCAAATTGTGTACTAGGCCTGTGGTCCAAAAAAACAAGGTGGCATGGTGATACTAATATCTGATAAAACTAATTTTGATCTAAAAGTAGTCACAAAGAACAAAGATGGACACTACATCATACTAAAAGAGACAATTCATCAAGAAGACATATTTATCTTCTTCTCAGCAGCTCCTGGATCCTTCTCTAGAACACATGCTAGTCCACTGAGCTAACCTTAACCAATACAAAAAAGTTGATGTAGTCCCATGTATCCTGTCAGACCACAATGCTATTATCATAGCAATCAACAACAAGAAAAACAACAGAAATTACACTAATACTTTGAAATTGAATAATATCCTCTTAAACGAAGGATGGATAAAAGAGGTAATGAGAACAGAAATCAAGAAACTCGGGGCTGGAGCGTTGGCTCAGAGGTTTCGGCACTTGCCTGGCAAGCACGAGGACCCAGGTTCAAACCCCAGCACCACATACACAACTGAGTGTTGGAGCAACTAAGGCCATGTGAAAAACTAAATAAAGTTGTTTCTCTCTTTCTCTGTCTCTCTCACTGTCCGTCTCTCTTAAAAAAAAAAAAAAAAGAAAAGAAATCAAGAAACTCTTGGACATGAAAGAGAATGAGGAAACAACATATTGAAATCTATGGGACAGTATGAAAGCATTCTTACGAGGTAAATTTATAGAACTGAGTGAATACATCAAAAATTAGGAAAGAGCCAAGATAAATAGTCTTATGCTCCAACTAAAACTTTTGCAAAAAGAAGAGTAACCCAATCTCAAAGCAATAGAAGATAGGAAATAACTTAAATCAGAGCTGAAATTAATGAATTTGAGAACAAAAACCCATACAAATTATCAACAAAACAAAGAGTTGGTTCTTTGAAAAAATAAAAGGGATTGACACACCCTTTACCAGCTTCATCAAAAGGAAGAATGAAATAAAACAAATCAAAAAAATCAAAGATGACCATGGAGACATCAATACAGACTCATCCAAAATCCAGAAGATTATCAGAATTTATTTTGAAAATTTATACTCTGCCAAGTTTGATAATCTGGAAGATATGGACAGATACTTGGCCACATATGACATCTCCATATTAACATCAGAGGACATTGAAATCTAAAGCAACCTATCTCAGGTAGTGAAATGAAAGCAGAAATCAAAGATCTTTCACAAAAGAAAAGCCCAGGACCAGATGGATATACAGCAGAATTCTACTGAATTTTCACAGGAGAATTAACAACAACCCTATATAAGCTTTTCCATGAAATTGAAAGGGTTGGGGTACTCCCAAACATTTTTTAAGAAGCAAATATAACACTGATACCAAAAATCCAACAAAAACACATCAAGAAAAGAAAACTACAGACCAATTTCCCTCATGAGCATAAATGCAAAAATCCTTAATAAAATTCTAGCTATTCAGATCCAAAAGTACATTAATAAGATAATACATCATAGACAATAGGGCTTCATTCCAGGAAAACAGGGCTGGTTAAACATATGCAAATCAATAAATGTAATTCACCACTTAAACAGAGTTAAAAATATAAACCATATAATAATCTCAATTTATGCAGAAAAGGCCTTTGATAAAATTCAAAACCCTTTTTATGCTCAAAAACCTGGAGAAGATATGGATTAAGGGAAGATACTTTAACTACGTAAGATCCATTTACGGCAGATCCATAGCCAACATTATGCTCAATGGAGAAAGACTGAAAACAGTTCCACTAAATTCAGAAACAAGACAAGGTTGTCCACTTCCACCACTCTTATTCAATAGTCCTTGAAACTCTTGCCAGAGCTATCAGACAAGAGAAGGAAATCAAATGAATTTGAATAGAAAAAGAGTAAGTCAAGTTGTCCCTATTTGGTGATGACATAATCCTATACCTAGAAAACCCAACAAGCTTGACCAGAAGACTTCTAGAGCTTATAAATGATTTCAGCAAAATGGCTGGCTATAAGATCAACACCCATAAAGCATTAGCTTTTCTATACTGCAGCAACAAGTCCACTGATGAAGAAATCAGATATTCTTTGCCATTCACAATCTCTTCCAAAAAAATAAAATACTTGTGCATAAATCTTACAAAGGATGTTAAGAACCTATACCACAGAAACTATCAAACTTTTAAAAAAGAAATTGCAGAAGATCTGAGTAGATGGGAAAACATTCCATGTTCATGGTTAGGCAGAATCAATATATTCAAAATGGCATTCTACCCAAAACATATACAGATTTAATGCAATCCCCATCAAGATACTAATGTCATTATTCATGGATATAGAAAGAGCGATTCTCAAATTTGTATGGAATAACAGAAGACCCAGAATAGCCAAAACATTACTCAGCAAGAAAGAAGATGTAGGTGGTATCTCAATTCCAGACCTGAAATTATACTATAGGAATATAGTAACAAAAACAGCATGGTATTAGTATCAGCACAGAACTGAAGACCAATGGAATAGAATAGAGAATTTTGAGACGTACTCCCATACCTTTAACTATCTGATATTTAATGATGGGGTCAAAAGCATAATGTGGTAGAAAAATAGCCTCTTCAACAAATGGTGTTGGACAAATTGGACATATGTAGAAAACTGAAATTAGATCTTTATCTTTCACACTGAATAAAAATTAAATTGAAATGATTTAAAGATCTGGATATTAAACCAGCAACTTTACAATTGCTTGAAAAAGAAGTTGAATCAACACTACATGACATAGGGGTCAGCACTGTCTTCCTTAACAAGACTCCCATGGTGCAAGCATTAAAGTCCAGAATAAATGAATGGGATGCAATTGAACTAAAAACTTTTGCACAGCTAAGGATTTAGTCAACAATGTCAAGAAAGAACCTATAGAAAATCTTTGCCTGCTACACCTTGGACAGAGCACTAATACCCAGAATACATAAAGAACTCAAAAAAATAAACACCAAAGTCACAAATAATCCAATCAATAGATGGGCAATGGAACTAAAAAGAAACTTCTCAGTGGAGGAAGTCCAAAAAGCCTATAAACATATAAGAAAATGCTCTTCATCACTAGTAATAAGAGAAATGCAAATCAAAACTTCACTGAGAATCCACCTCACTCCTGTCAGAGTGGCAAAAATGAAGAATAAGAACAATGACATATGCTAGAGGTGCTGTGGAAAAATAGGTACACTGTCACATTGCTGGTGGGACTTTAAACGGTACAGCCACTCTGCACAGCTGTGTGGAGACTACTCAAAAAATTAGGGTTGTATCTGCCTTACGACCCAGCTATCCCACTCGTGGGTGTTTTCCCAAAAGTGTTAAAATCAGCACATTATAGAGATACAGCTTCATCAATGTTTCTAGCAGCTCAATTTACTATAGCTAAATCATGGAAACAGACCAAATGCCCCTCATTCGATGAGTAGATTCAAAAACTTTGGTACATATATACAACGGAATACTACTCAACTATTAGAGAAAATGATATTATGGCATTTGCAGCCAAATGGATGGAGATGGAAAAAATTAGGCTAAATGAAGTATCCCAAACTCAGAGACTCAAGGGCCAAATGTTTTCTCTCATTTGTGGAAGCTAGAATTTCTTGGAAATAGTATGACAGATGGCTAAGCTAATAATAACCTCAACGTGCATGAATTTTTACAAGAAGGGGGGAACCTTGTCTAGGATGCTGGGAGATGTAGGGAGCCTGGCAGTGATGAGGAGAGGGATTAGGAAGGATATCACGGAAACCGAAAGGTGGTAGTATGGGAGAATCAACTCAGAGGGAAGCCTTCAACTTCCCTGAGAAGTACATTTTACTCAGAGGTTTAGTAGAGGGAAACATGGAACCATGGGGTACCCAAGGTGGGAAACATGGAATGGCACCAGCCTCGTCTTGTTCTTTCATTATACATTTGTTCTTGATTGTTTGATAATGATTTCCTCCTAAATGTAAGTCCATATTTAACTAATAAATAAAAAGAAATAATACAACATGATCAAGTGGGCTTCATACCTGGTTGCAGGGCTAGTTCAACATACGCAAAACAATGTAATTCATCACTTAAACAGAATTAAGGACAAAAGAGATATGATCATCTCAACTGATGCAGAAAAAGCCTTTGATAAAATTCAGCACCCTTTTATGCTCAAAACTCTGGATAAAATAGGAATCAAAGGAACTTAACTATGTGAAGGCTATATATGCCAAATCCTTGCCTAGTTTAATAGTAAATGAAGAAAAGCTGAAAGCATTTCCAGGAAACTTAGAAACAAGGCAAGGATAACCACTGTCACCACTTTTATTCAATATAGTACTTGCGACCCTAGTCGGAGCAATCAGGCAAGAGATGGAAACCATGGAGTTCTACTCAGCAATTAGAAACAATGAAATTGCAGCCTTTGAAGGTAAATGGATGGTGATGGAAGAAATCATGTTGAGTGAAGTTAGCCTATCTCAGGGTGTCAAGGTCGAATGTCTTCATTTATCTTTGGAGGCTGGAGCTAGACCCAGGCATGTGTGAGTGGAAGTCAATCTCATGTGTTAGTAACACATAATCTAGGGCATTCATAGATATGTATCAGGAAGGAGGGGTTGATCAGGGAGGGGTGGGGGATGGAGTATAGAGAGGGACATAGGGGGTAATTCTGATTTAAAAATATATACATATCATATTGTTACTTTGGATATATTTTTGATTGTAATAAAAAATGTAGCCATAACCCATAGTAGGTCCTGAAAAACTTTATAAGGAAATGTGTTAGACATTTAATGGAATTTAAATTAATGGAAATGTGCACTTTGGTAATTATCTCTATATAAATCATCAAACTTTTATCTGCAAGGCAATTAACGTTGCTTATCATGATTTGTGCACTGTGTGAATTTTATAAAATGGAAAAATATTTGCAATTCTGTGAATAGAGGACATTCCTCTCTCAAAACAGTAGTCTTTTAACATGGGAATATAAATAAACTAAATAATTAATGGTGAAAGTTCAGATCCAAGGGCAAGGACATTTTATTTACAAAATTATATTATAGAAGAGGTTGAATTAGAAATTCTATTGTCCTTTCACCAGTGGTATTTCAAACACAATTTACCAGAAATAGAACTAATAAAAGCAACTGTGGCTATCCATGTACTGTTCAGTAGAATATTTTAACTTTATTTCCCATTTTCTATTCATTAAAAATTACCCATAATTGTAAGGGAAGAATGAATCATTTAAATTAGTCAGAATCATAACCTCTGCTAAAATTTTGACCTAGCATTTTTTTTCTAGAGACCTAAAGCTCAAATTAAATATAGGCATCCATTTCTTTTATTTGAGTTTCCTAATACTAGCTGTAGCAAAGGACAAAAGTCTTAAATGAAAATGCTTTCTGTTTTCCTAGATTTTTTTCAGCAAATATCTCCAAGTGTTTGATCAAAGTATTTTCTACACATTAGAGTATTGAAATAGTTCCCTTTCTGTCAATTTCCTTATAAAAATATCACTTCAGTCACTACAATAGCTTTGGAAATTTTAGCCATACTTTATTCTCAGAAACTTTCAACATCAATTAAAATGAAATTAATTCACTTCCTATGATTATCTTTAGTGTTAAGGCAAAGTGAAAGAACCAAATGGTGTTTCCTTACATATTGGTGCTAATCAAATAATTCTTAGAAGACAAAGTTATGCTATTTTACAGGCAACTAAAACAGCCTTTGTTTTAAAAGTTGTAGATGATTCACTTTAAATTGATGTTTTTAACTTTTCTCCATGATTTGGCAAAATTATATAGATCTAAAACCCTATATTGCACATTTGCAATTTATGGTAGGCAGGGTATCACCTATAATTCAATACTAGATTTTCACCATTTTAGCCAAATAATATTTCTACCAGAGAGACAAGTTGACTCTGCTTATTCAATACATGCAGCAGATTTTCATAATTGTAATTTATGTTGCCATTTTAGCTTTGAAAATTAAATGCCTGATATGGATTGTTGAAAATATACCCAAGATAACTCATAATTCTTATTCTGTTATGTTTGTTCATTTTGGTACAAGGTATTGAACCCAGGGGCATTTAACTATTGAGCCACATCCGAAGCTTATTTTTATTTTTTATTTTGAGACAGGGTCTCACTAAGTTGCTAAGGGACTCTTTAAATTACTGAGGCTGGCTTTGAATTTGCGATCCCTCTATCTCAACCTCCCAAGTCACTGGAACTGCAGGGGTGCACCACCATATCCAGCCCATAATTGTTATTCTTGATGGATGAAAGGAAGAAACTGACATTATTTGTTGCTGAAGAAATGGAGTTTAAGGGAGACATCCAGGAGTTCCTCAAAATAGGTTATCTGGATTTGCTTTGTTAGATATACACTCAGCTGCTTTTTTGACGATGGATTTTGATTCTTACACCATAAATCAAGTATAAACACCCTTCGGATATTTCAAAACTTTCCTTGCCATCTTGACATAGTTTTCACATACTGTTGTATGTCAAAACAGAAAAAAAAAAGAATTCCAATTAGACAATTTCTATATATTAACTCTCAGCAATTGCATTCAGATTTACAATGCATATTCTGGTACATTTAAATTTAAACAATTTCGTTCTCATGCAGTAAATTTTAATCAGATACTTTTTACCAAGTTATACTCTTGTCTGAAATGTTCCAAAGTGCTGTTGTTGCCAAGGAAACCGTATCCTTGTTATCTGTGTATTCAGCGCTCTCTCACTGTCTGGCTCATTTTCCTCCTTCTCTCTTTCACTCTTTCCATGACTCAACTTGGAAGCTTCGTGTCATTGCATTAGTTAAAACAAAATCCATCTCCCTCCTCTTCCAAATATAATGCTCATTTAAAAACGAAAATCCCGTTTCAACAATGGCTTCCTAACCATATTACATTTTTATTGTATGAAAAAAAAAAAAGAAAGGTTCCAAATCAGAGAGACCACTTTTATTTTTGCTTTTCTATACAGTGGATGAGCTCAACTGTGTATGAAGTCTTTCCTTTGATCTCCTAGATCTGTGTGAGTTCTGTGAATGTCTGAGACTTGTGCTCTTTGTGTAATTTTGCTCGGCCTCTTTGCATATGTAGCATAAAAAGAAAAATGTGGAAAAGGAAGCACAAACATGAGGAAAAAAGTCATTAAAATTGTGAGCTGGACTACTATTAAATGTTTTCCAGATGCGATTTACCTCTTTACCTTTTTGACCTCCTTTCAGATCCTCAATGTCTTCTAATGGAAAAATACCACATTTTCAGCCCTTCAGCAAAATGCATGTAATTTATGCATTTTACATTATATGTACATCAAATGTACACATCTTAATTTTTAAAATCTTCGACAATCTTTTGATGATAAGATTGATTTTTTTATCATGACAAGCTATACAGGCTTAATGTATTAAAAATGATACGTAGAATTCTTCAGTCATGGAAACTTTCCAGGATGTGAATAGTGCCTATGGCAGATAATGACAAAATCAGCATTTGATTGCTGATAAAAATATATTCGGAAGAGGTGCAGGCTCCTGATATATATTCCTTATATGTGTGATATAAGCACCCTATTTATCTAGTTATCTTATAAACATTATATAAGTACACAGGATTGTTGGAACTAATAACAGAAATTTCTTATTCAAAGTAGCATGTAAATTACTAAGTTCACACAAATTGAGTTTCTTTTCTTCAAATGCATACACACATACAAAGAGGCAAAAACTTAATTAACTGAAACACTAAAGTATAATTGATTTTGGGTGACCAAGTTTTTCAGATTGCTAACCATTGCTCTCTCAATTATGTTTTTAATCAATTTTGTTTTTATTTGACACAAAAAATAAAAATTGTACATATTACTGGAGTACTATGTGATGTTTTGATGCATGTATGCATTTTGTAATGTTTAAATTCTGTTAAACGCATCTATCTCCTCAAGCATTTATATTATCTCTATGATGGCAACTCGAAATCCTTGTAGCTTCTTAAAATGCATACTATATAATTGTTATCTATAGTGTCCTCCAGTGCAATAGCATGCCAACTTTTTCTTGCTATCTAACTATAACTATGCACCTATTTTTCGACTTTCCTCTTCCCTCCCTTGCCATCTACTCTGTCTAGATTCTGCTAACCACCATTCTGCAATCAACTCTGTGAGATCAACTTCTTTTATTCTGCATACAAAGTAGATCACATGGTATTTGTCTTTTACTCTCTGGTTTATTTCACTTGAAATAATGATCTCTAGTTGTCTCCCTGCTGTTGCAAATGATAGATTTCATCCTTTTAATGACTGAATAGTATTCCATCGTGTACCACATTTCCTTTTCCCATTCATCAATTAGTGGACACTTTTGTTATTTCCATGTGTTGCTCTTGTGAATAGTGCTACAATAAACATGGGAGTGCAGGTGTTTCATCAACATATGATTTTAGTTCCTTTGGATAAATACGCCAAAGTGGATTACTAAACCAGATGACACTTCTATTTTTAAATTTTGAGGAATCTTTAATCTGTTTTATAACTGTAATACTTGTAATTACACCAACAGTAGGCAAGAGCTCTTTTTTCACATTCTTACTAACCCTTGTTACCTTTTGTCTTTTTGATAATAGCCACTCTTATTTAATGAGATAATATTATGGTATTGATTTGCATTTTTCTGAGAATTGTTGATAATGAGCATTTTTTTCATTTACTTATGGGCCATTAGTCTGTATTCTTTTGAAACTGTACTTTTTGATCTATGAAGCAATAGATGTTTTAGTCAGGTTACTTGGTTTGGTGCATTTGAATTTTTGGAGTTCCTTATGAACACTGGATATTAAATCTTCGTCAGGTGTTTAATGGGATGATTTGGATATGGAATGTCCCCCCAAGTTTATGTGTTAGGCAATGTAGCAGGGTTAAGAAGTGGGAAAAAAAGGATTATAAGAACTATACCCATGGGGCTGGAGCAGTGGCTCAGAAGTTACAGCACTGGCCTGGCACATGTGAGGACCAGGATTTGAATTCCAGCACTGCATATACAACAAGTTGTCAGAGCATCAGAGCAACAAAAGCCCAAAAGCCATATGAAAACCTAAAAAAAAAGAAAAAAGAAAGAAAGAAAAAAAGTTTCTCTTTCTTAAGAGAAAAAAAAACCCTGTAATCTCATTGTTTATTAATTCATTTAATAAATTCATAGTTTGAATGAACTACTGGTTGTTGACTATAGGCTGGTGGCTCTGGCTGAAAAAATAGATCGCTGAATGTGTAACTTTTGGGACTGTATCTTAACCTCTGATCTGATTCCTCTTTTTCTCCGCTCTGCTTCCCAGCTTCCATGACAGTGCAGCTTTCCTCTGCCACTGCCTCCCACCATGATGTTGTGCCTCACAGCTTTGGGATCAGACCCAAGCAATGGAGTCAATTGACCATGTCGTGAATCCTCTGAAAGTGTGGGTCAAAATAAACATTTCCTCTTCCAAGCTGATCTTACCAGATATTCCGATCACAGTGACTAAATGTTGATGAACACTCATAAAATTATTGTCTGTTTTAATATCCTGCAACATGTTCCCTATGATTTCCATAGTGTTATAATTTCAAGTCTTACAGTTAAGTCTTTAAGACATTTGAAGTATTTTTTTTTTATACTGGTAAGAGATAAAGGTCAAGTTTCATTCTGTAGCATGTAGATATCCGAATTTTCCAGAAACACTACCCTTTATCAAATGTGTCTTCTTAGCACCTTTGTTAGAAATATGCAGGCTATAAATGTCATATTTACTTCTAGGCTTCTATTATGTTCCATTGGTCTGTGACTATTTAGACAAATACCATACTGCTTTAAGTACTACAGTTTTGTAGTATGTTTTGAAGTCGGGTAGTGACATGTATCCTGCTTTGCTCATTTTCATTAAGATTGAGTTGGCTACTAAGTGTTCTTTGGTGTTTCCATAGTTTAGGCTTGCTTTTTCTATTTCTATGAAGAGCGCCATTGGTATTTCCAAAAGGTTGTGACAAAATCAGTTTGTAGATTTCTTTGGGTAGTATCAATATTTTACCAACACTGATTTTTCCAACCCATGAACATGGGAAGCCTTTCCATAAATTTTTTGTTCTCTTCAAATTATTTTGTTGATGCTTTGGAATTTTCATTGTAGAAATCTTTCATGTCTTTCTTTAAATTTATATATATATATTTTTTTAATTATTGTAAATAGGATTGCTTCCTTGACTTCTATTTCAGATAATTGCTACTGACAAATAATGACACCACTGATCTTTGCAGTTTAAGTTTTTACCCTACCACTTTGTCAAATTCATTTATTAGCTCCAAGTAGTGCTTTGGTGGAGTCTTTGGGGGTTCCTATGTATAAGATCATGCAAATGGTGACAATTTGACTTTCTCATTGCCAGTTTGGATGCCCTATATTTCTTTCTCATGCCTGATTGCTCTCTCTAGGACTTCTAGTAATATATCAAAGAAAAGTGGTGGAAGTGGGCATACTTGTTTTATCCTAGAATTTGGGGAGAAAATTTTTAGCATTTCTCTAATCAGTTAGTTAATGCCCCCCCATATGTTGAGCTAACTTCCTTCTGCACATAATTTGTTCAATCAATATTTTTATCATGAAGTGATGTTAAATTTTATCAGTACTTTTGTACCATTTATTGAGATAATTTCTATATTTTATTATTGTGATGTATCATGTTTATTAATCTGAATGTTGTTGAACCATTCTTGGATTACAGGGATGTATCTTCCTGATTATATTAAATGATCTTTTTAATATGATATTTTATTCTGTGTGCTAGTATTTTGTTGGTGGGTTTTGCATCTTTATTCATCAAAGGAATTGATTTGCAGTGTTTTTTGATTTTTCTTGTTGTCATGTCCTTGCCCAGCTTTGGTATTATGATAATCCTGTCTGTACAGAATGTGTTTGAAAGAATTTCCTTACATTCAATGTTATTGGAGTAATTTAAGAAGAGCTGCTATTAATTCTCTAAATGTTAGCAGAACTTAGCACTGAAACAGTCTGGTCCTCTGATATTCTTTAATGGAGACTTTAATATCTGAATCAGTCTTGGTATTTAGTATTCATCTGTATCTTTTTTCTACTTTTCATGATTTACTCTTTGCAAGGTGTATGTTTAAGAATTTGTCCATTTCTCCTGGGTCACCAAATTTATTAGCATATAGTGATTCACTATAATCTCTAATCAACCTTTGCATTTCTCTGTTGCCAGTTGTAATGATTCTCTCTTCATATCTGATTTTATTTATTTGATTCTTCTTTCTTCCTAGTTTGTCTAGGTTATCAGTTTTGCCATTTTATAGTTTATAACAGCCAGATTTTTATTTTAATGATCACTTCTATATTTTTAGTCCATCTCATTTATGTCTTCTCTTATCTTTATTATTTTTTCCTCTACTTATTTTGTTTGTTTGTTAACATCAACAATGTGCTCGGTGCCCACCATGCAGCTGCAGTGGGCCTAAGGCCCAGTGAGGCAACACCTAGGGGAGTCAAAGTGCACCAACCTCAACCTGTCATTATTGGCGGCCAGGACTGGGCACCATACAGATACCTGCTGCTGGGTCCCGCTCTCCTCCCCAACTCCTCTGTGCTGACTAAGCTTAACCTCCTGCTTCCTGAGAACTGAGAGAAAAATTAGAGCAAAGCAAACTTGACTGAAAGTTGGAACTTAAGCTTTGACCAATGGAATTTCTGAACTCTAATTAGCATAAATTTGGACCAATAGCATTGGTATTTTCTCAAACTCTAATCTGCACAAGCTTGGACCTATAGCATTGATCCAATTGAAATGATCACAAAGATAAGAAAAACAAGGACTAGAGAAAATAGTGTAATAATAGCTCTACACATTCAATTAATTCCTTTCATATTTTTAAGTTTTAGTGTTCATTTTATATCATTTCGTACTCTATCATTTAACGTATGAATACAGCTATTATTAGTTTTGTTATGTATCTCAGTGTTCATGCTGAAGACGTGTTTTATAAATCATGCTTACGGTATTACAACATTTAGGATTTGTACAGCTGCTCTAACCAGTTAGCTCTAACCAGTCACACTTAATTTCTAGGCCAGTGCCCACAGAAAAAGCCCCTGGAAAAGTTCTGGTTCCAGGTGTAAACATGTGGCCTTAGGATGTTAAATATCCTTTCTGGTCAGCATCACCTCAGTTTGCTTATAGTTGTCTTGGGTCATGAATCTATCTGAGCAGTATGCAAACCACAGCAGTCTGGGCCTTAGTCCTAGCCACTCCTATGGTGGCCTTGGTAGGCTTGGTCTTAGTGTGCATCACAGCTTAGACACGTTAGCTTTGGAGACTGGAATAAATCCTTACAAGGCAATTTTTACCAGAGCTGAACAGAATCCTAAAGCATTTGACCACAGACTGAATTACTCTGGACCTATCACCATCCCAGAGAGAGAATCAAAGTGAGCTTCAATCTCCTTCTAGTGCTGAAAGACTGAAAACAGAAGAGCAGATTTAGGACAAACTTTGACTGTAACTAGTGCTGAAATAGTAGAAATGACAATACACTCAGACAAAATAAACAGCCTCTTCAGTTTTCTGGAAAGACTAGCACAAAAAAAATCATATTATTAAAAACTAGAATAAATTCCTAATCCTTCAGTATCCAGGGATTGTCTCACACCAACTCTCAAGATCTTTCATGAAACCACTAACTCTTCTAACATTCAAAATAAAGGCCAAAAGATGACCAGATAATAATCACTATGCACGAACTGTCAGATGGATAATTTAAAGGACATGTTGTTATGCAGAGCATGAGTCTCAAGAAACAGATTCAGGATCCTGACAGGTGAAAGAATATGTAAGAAATAGTTGGGATAGTAGCCATGTTTACTCAGGGGTGGCAATAGCCCTTAGCCAGCGAGGTCCACCTTAAGCTCTCAACCAGCTCCATCTTGCCCCCATGAGAAACATTTCTATAGGTCATTTTTATATGCCCATCAAAAAAGAAGGTATGCTACTTCAGTGAATGCATGCTCCCAAGTAAAAGTTTATGATCTCAAGTACAGACACTTGATCAGAGGGTCTATATACTTGACTACACAGTAAGCATAAGATCGGTGGTTCCCAGCCTTGGCCGCACACTTAAAACATAAGATACTACACCAGAAGTCTCAGTGCGGGAGCTAACTATAGCCATGCTGGCCTGCCCAACAGATGATTGAAATTAATTCAATGAGTTTCAAGAAAAAAATAAAAATAAGGCTGGGGCTGTGGCTTGGAGGTAACGGTCCTTGCCTGGTATGCGCAAGAATCTGGGGCATCATGTACAAAACAAAGTTTTAGAGCAAAGAAAGCCACATGAAAAACTAAATAAAGCTAATTCTCTCTTTACTCTCTCACTGTCCCTCTCTTTAAAAAAAATAAAGAAAGAAAACAAACAATTCAATACTTCAACAGAGAAATTTAAAGTGATGAAAGTGCTTCTTAAAAAATCAAATAAAAATCTTAGAGGTTAAAAATATACCAAGTGAAATTAAAAATGTAACAGAAGGCATCAATAACAGGATTGATTAAACAGAAGAAACAGTTCAATGATGAGATATTAGAAATACACAGGCAGAAATTAACAGAAAAAATGAAGAAAAAAGGAAATCTATGTGAATGTCGGAACAGCATCAAGAGCATATATTTGGGTTATTGAGGTTAAGGGGGACTTGAAAAGTCTCTTTCAAAGAGATCATAACAGAAAACTTCAAACTTAGAGAAGAGTTTAGTATATTTAACTAAACTAAGTCTACCATGAGATATTTCAAACTCAATCTCCAAATTTGAAAGATAAAAAAATTTTCAAGGCTGCAAGAGAAAAGAAAGCAGTAGCCATACAGGTGAACGAACTCACCTGACAGGAGACTTTTCAGAAACCTTATAGACCAGGAGAGTGTGACAAGGAGTTTTCACATACTGAAGGAAAAAACTGACAATCAAAAATCATTTAGCCAGCAAAGCTATCAATTAGAAATGAAAGTGAAATAAAGAAATTATCAGAAGACAAAATTGAGAGAATAATTCTACACCAAACCTGTCTAGAACAAATGGTAAAGGGAGTCCTTCAAACTGAAGACGTTAATATAAAATAAAAACATTGGGAGGCATAAAGCTAACTGGTTAGAGCAGCTGTACAAATCCTAAATGTTGTGCCTATATATCACAGCAACAAGGGCCTGCACAATCTCAGGGTGTGCCAGGGTCCCATCACACTGGTGGGGTGCTGTATAAAACACTGTCCATTCATGGTGGCGCAGAGCTTTGCTAATGCTAAGACAGTTGCAAATGTTCTGTCTCTGTGCACTGTCTTGGGGATATGTGAGTAATTCAAGGTTGGGCGATGGATTCTGGAGACAGTTACTTGGTTACCAGGGCATATATTAAGGAAGGTTATAGCTAAATCTCCCAGCTGTGGAACTCTGTGCAGTCTGGGGCAGGACTGCCTCAGATCCACTCCAAGACCAGCAATGATGAAGGCCAAAATTGGAGTCTGTTTCAACAGTATGTAGACCTTCAACTTGCTGGGCAGGGCTGGAGGGTTTATCTGTGATCTTTTTCCTGGTCATGGGGAACTTTGATTTCTGTCTGATATTGTGTCGAAGTAGGGTAAATCAGGTATTGAGTTCTAAATCCTGTGATAGCTTTCTTTTATGGCCTGCTTTATTGTCTGAGATTGGGAGTGGGGCAGGTGATTATAGTTCCCTGGACATCTCACTAAGCTCTAGTGGCTCCTTTGTTGTTGTTTTTTTTTAATAGCCTGTGTATTTTTATTGCATATGAATATGTGTACTGGAGAATATTTTTCAACTACGTTAGGAGATGAGAAGGAAAGAATCATTTAATTTGTAGGTCCTGCTGGTTTGAGGTTCCTTTCCATAAATTTTTTTTATTCAATCAAGATAGTGTTATATTTAGGAGGGAATCATTGCTATACAATCATGAACACATGCATAATGAGAGAGCAAGCCAAGGATGATGCCATTCCATGGTCTCCCCACTTTGGATTACCCCTGATCCCATGTTTCCCTATACTTTACCCTTGTGTTTGCTGGGCTTCTTATGGAAGTCAAAGGTTCCCGCACTGGGTTGATAACACCCATACTGCCTCGTCCAGCTGCCTTGATATCCCTCCTATTCCCTCCCCACCTCCCTTCCACCCTCCCTTCATCCCCCAGCATCATAGGCAAAGTTCTCCCTGCTCATGTAAAAATTCATACATATTGAGGTTATTTTTAGCTTAGTCAACTATCAGTCTGTTTCCTATTGTATTCCAGCTTTCACATATGAGAGAAAACATTTAGTACCTGAGTCTGAGTTTGGGATTTGTTTGGGATATTTCACTCAGCATATTTTTTTTTCCTTCTCTATTCATTTGGCTGCAAATGCCATGATATCATTCTAATAGTGGAGTAGAATTCCATTATATACATGTACCACTGTTGGGGTCTGACCTTCACTCCATTTCATTAGCTGCCCTAGAGTGATCTTGTTACTATTTGCTTAAGTTCCTTCTGGAAGGGCTGCTAGGTCATGCTTTGTTAAGCTTGCTAATTGTTCTGCAAAAGAAGATCCGTGGGGTTGGTTGGAATGTGATAACCACAGGCTGTTCCCTAGTTGTTTGTCTGTACTCGAAATCTGCATAACCTCTGGCAACTCTCTTGGATTACTATTAGTTCCTTGGCTGTCTCCCCTCCCTATAAAAACCCCTGTGCCTTGGTAATAAACGGATTTTGAGCTGCCACCAACTCCGTGTTACTGACTCATTTCCCCACCCGGGTGGAGGGGGCTCCCACTGGAGGGAGTCCAGGGAGAGCCCAGTCGCCACAATCACCCTCCTGCTTGGCTCTGGGGGACGGTTCGGCTGGTCCGAGCCATCCTACCCGCCCTCGGGGACACCCGAGGTGCGACATACCACCGTTTTTGTACTCATCCAGTAAGAGGCATCTGGTTTGGTTCCATAGTTTAGGTATAGTAAATTGAGCTGCTAAAAACATTGATGAAGCTATAGTCTCTGTAATATGCTGATTCTAGCTCTTTTGGAAAAATACCCAGTAATGGGATAGCTGGGTCATAAGGTTGTTCCAGCCCTAGCTTTTTCAGAATTTCTTTAAAAAATAATAGATTACCTGAATTCAAATCAACACTCCCTTTGAAAATAAATAAGAATACTGGACAAATATTAATTTTTTTCACTTTTTTTCTTTTATCTCTTAAGTGGGATGGGCTAAGAACTATAGTTCAAGATCTTCCAAGTAAGAACTGTGCCTTGTAAATACTTCAGATTAATAGTCGAAATGTGACTTTCTAGGACTTCACACCTAAGAGTAAGGGTTTAAATTTGGTTTAGTCATCACTAAGAAAGTTGAATTTAAATTAAATCTCCTCATGACTGAGAGCAAAAACAAATTACCTCTGGAGGAAGATAAAGGTATTTAGAGATTCAAAAATCTATGAATTTTTAATAAAAAATTGACACACAATGCCTGGTATTCAATTAAAAAATTAACCTTGCAGAAAGGAAGTACTAAATAAAAATTAATTACAAACAAAAAAACCATAGTAACAAGAGCTACTGACTTTATAAAGATGTTCTTGAAATAATTGTGAGAAATGTGTTTAAAAGGTTAAATGGAAAAAAAATCAGCAGACAAGTACAAGTTAAAAATTTGAGGAATGTAATCTGTAAAGCACAAAATTAGATAAGAAAAATAAGTTTTAGAGTAGATTAAATCCAACTGAAGAAAGAATAAATAAACTGGAAAACAGTAGAAACTATGCAGCTTGCAGCAAGGGAAGACAAAAGGAATCGAAATATCAACAAAATCCAAGAGACATATGAGACAGAAACATTCTATAGTTTACATTATTGGAGGCCTAAAAAGAAAATATAGAAAGGATTAGAATATTGAAATATGTGAGAAAATAATAGTTCAGAATTTTCCTAAGATAATAAAACACATCAAGCCAACATTGAAAATGTGTTACAGATACCAAACATAAATAAACAAATAAAAAGAAAATCATATAAAGACACAAACTAAAAATGCTGTAAACCTTAAAAGTTGCATGGAGAGGGTATAAAACAGAATACAGACAGACAGACAGACATAGACATGCACAGTGCTACTTAGTAATACTGAAGTCATAATCAAACTGGAAGCCAGTTATAAAAAGAGAAAAAGGGAGAACAAGGAAAATTGAATTAGGCAGTTTGAATGCTAAAAGAAAACATATTCTGACATAAAATTCTAAATCTGGTGAAAATTTTCCTCAAAATCCCTAAACTAAAAATATTTAAAACACACACACAACAATAAATTAAGTATTAAAATATGATAAGACAGCAAAGTGTGTAAAGTATTATAATTAATTATGAAAATTGCTAGAGATAATTGTAAGGCTATTGCATTACATTTTCAATGGTAGATGTATTTATGTCCTTTAGATATTAATAAATCAGAAATGCACATTTGAATCTTTAGGTTACTAAAATTACAAAATGACCTAATATAAATAATAAAACTGTATAATTAACAAAAAGAAAGCAAAATGTGATAATAGTAATACAGGAAAAGTTTGATAAATAGCATAAAATGAGAGGATGAATTTAATTTGTATAATTCAGTGATCACATTAAATGTAATAGATCAATGATTTCAAATAAATGTAAAGATTTTCAGAAAAGATAAAATGAAGTAAAACTTCTTACCAGTGACACCTGAAATGAAGCACTGAAAGTATAAATTTGGAAAAGATATTCATGTAATCCCAAACAAAATAAAGCTATAATAAAGGAAAAATTTAATGTAAGAATCATGACAAGTTAAAGACAAACATTTCATAATAGCAAAAAGGTTATCCTAGTAAGAAGACACAGCATTCTTAATTTGTATGCATGTAATAAAAGATCTTTATTTAAAAATATAATTAAAATCAAATTTATAATCAAATCGAGAGATTTTAGCACAAACAGTGACCATAATAATTAGCATATATACTTGCACAAAACATAATTTATTTTTTAACAAGGTTTCTTGAGCATTTATCAAGTACCTAGTATGAACTGGCAATAGTTTAAGCTCTTTATCAATAATATGATGATCAGTAACATAGATAACTACCTTTATTATGTTAGACTTACTTTCTATTAAGGAGAGATGGGTAAACCACTGAATGAGAGAGATAAGGTCAGACAGTAAGTATTCAGAGGAAATTAAATCCATGTGATATTTAGAGAGTGAACCGCTATGTGGTAGTGTCCTACTTAACATGAAATTCAAGGAAGAATTCTCTCAGAAGATAACAAAAGAGAACAGACAAAATTCCAATAAGTCATGCACCTTTAAATGAAATGAGCTATGTATAAGCTAGCAAATATTGGATGTCTCAATGAACAAATCTTCCTGAAGTGATTAAGGTATTTTGGGGAAAATACTTTAAGGTAACCATTATCATCTTAGCTATAGACTATAACCAAGCTAATCCCTCACAAATCTAATACCAACAACTCTTGTGTTGTTTTGTAGATTGGAGTTACTACAATGTAATTTTTCCTATCACCTTCTTCAAGTGAATGATTGAAGTGTTTTGTGTATCTCTAGCTGCAAAAGTTTATGTTTTCAAAATACAATTAGCCATTATCTTCTATTCCATCGATGCGATTGAATTGAGTTCAGTTGGAAGCCCCATTAAAAATCAGGTAGGTAACTATATTCATTTTATTTCAATATGTCTTCACTGCTTTTAGTTTTCTTATTATTCATGGCTGAATAACAAACTTTTATCTCCAGGATATGCTTCTATAGTTGCTTTCTCTATGTGAAGATGGAGGGAGGATGAATTAAAGAATCCAGCCCTGTTAATTGCCCTCTGTGTTAGTCTGTTTTCTGATACTGTGGAAAAAATAACTGAGATAATGAAGTTAAAGGATGAGTGGTAGGTTTCCACTCATGAGTTCTGTGGTTTCACCACATCATTACATGGCTTTGTTGTTTTGGGACCCTTGGGAAGGCAGTACTTTATCGTAGCCACCCAGGACAGAGGAGGTAGCTTATCTCATAGCATCCAAGAAGAAAAGAACAAAGGCATGAAGGAGTGGAGGTCCTAACATCCCCATCAAGGGCACACCCAAATGATCTAATCTCCCCCAAGCAAGGCTACCTGTTAAAGTTTCCACTTTCCTAGTGCCTTGGGTGGCTGACAAACTTTTAACACATAGACTTTTAGAGAACTTTCCAGATCCAAACTATAATTTCTCTGAAATTATGTAAGAGGAATCTCAACTTGAGATGAAACGAACGAATTCTTACACAGATCAATGTTTGTTTGTTCCTTTTGGAGAAAAAAAGAATATCCAAAATATACAAAGAAGCAAGTGAAAACATCACTCGATAGTTTTAACAGTGGTCGTTCTCAAGTGGCAGGGCACCCTATCTGTTTTTTGTTTTGTTTTGGTACTGGGGAATAAACCCAGGGCACCTTACCACTGAGATACAGAGTTGCTTCTTTTTATTTTTTTATTTTGAAGCAAGATCTCCTTAAGATGCCCAGGCTGACCTTGAATTTGTCATCCTCCTACCTCAACCTCCTGAATTCCTGGGATTATAGGTATGTACTGCCACACTTGGCTCTCTTTCCCTTCTTTTGTCTTGTTTTCAATATTTTTTGTGTTGTTCCTATTTTCTACATTTTTATAAAGAGTTCAATGTGATTTCATGAGTAGGGGGAGGGAGAGGGAGAGAGAGAAATGTCAAAAATAAAAACAAGAAGTTATCCAGGAAAGAAATCTTAAGGTGTCAAAAAAGAAAAGCCAAAGAAAACAACAAATAAAAACAAAAAAGTTTGCTGTTCTCAGCAGTCCTGGTCTTGATTTCTACTACTGATGGTCAGTTAGAGACCTCAAGGTAAACACATGTTCTGATATAAAGGAAATGAGACTGGTGTTCCTCAGATGCTATTCTCTTCTCAGTCCTGTTTGCACTCAGCAGGCAGCTCTTAGTTGAGAGGATTGGCCTGTCATAAACTCCACCAGAAGCTACGCACTTCAGTTCTTTGGCATGGTGACCAGAACAAAATCATCCACCGGCAGTGCTGCGTGTACTCCAGGACACCCAAGCATTATCTTTCAAACACCTTCCTTTGCTCTGTGCCATTAATTCCAGATTCTGAGCTGGTCCTGAATCTTTAAGATACTAGTGTGATCTCTAAAGAGGCTCATGTTTCAACTTTTTCATAAAAATAAAGAGGTGGATACTTAGATAAATCCTGAACACTGAAAGTAAAAGCAATAGGAAGAGAACAGAAAAGAGAAAGAAGGAGAAATTAAAAGGTAGAATTGGAAAAAAATGTCACCCAATCAATACTAAAATAAAGTAGGAGGCTATCTAAAATCAAACTGTAATTTTGAAATAGTACCTAGAATATACTATTAGTAGGCATAGAAGGGTGGTAGGGAAGAAAGGGAGAGTCAAGGTGGGAAGGAAAAATATATACTTTGCATCTCTTAGAAACTAAATAATTACCACACAATCAATATAAATGGGAACAGTAAAAAATAAATAAATGAATGAAAAATTCAAAGCGTGATCAGCAGAAGCAAGGGATCAGTGGATGGGAGGGAAGAGGAAGGAAGTGTTGGGGGGATTTTGGCCAAATCATACTGTTATATATTATGAATGTATGAATATGTAACAACAGATCATATCATTATGTAAAACTTTAATGCATCAATAAAAAATAAAAAGGCTGTAGTAGGAAGAACACATATTAAAGCTTTGTGTTTAGCTTTTAGTGGTTTCACTTTAGCCACATCTGTTAAGATGAAATATATGCAAAGTGTTTTACTTGACATTTTTGGTGTCATTTCTAACCAAAACTGGGTAATGATCTTTTGTTTGTTTGTTGTTCTGAAAAATAAAGGAATCAGTTTAGATTTTATAAATTAAAACCCTTTTCCTTTGGTATTACATTCTCCACAAGGATTTTCATACAAATGTCTATATTTGAGTAAAACAAACAAAAATATAAACCATAAAGTGCTAGAAAGCATGTATTAGTAAACCCTCTTTTTAAGTTTGACAAATTGGATCTTTATTGTTGTTACTACCTAATATTCTGATGAATGAGTTACTTTTGTCCAATTGACTTTCTGTAAATTAACAATTTTTTTTCAGGAATGCCACTAAAATCCACTTTCGAAAGGTTTAAAAAGGCATACAGGCCAACAAAACAAACTATGCCTTTAGACAGAAGTTGAAAACTGAGGAAAAGGCAAGCTGTGTAGACAGGCATAATGATGAGTAAATAAATTTTTAGAGCTTAATCATGAACCCTTTGTTACTTGTGCTCAAGAGAATTAAGCTATTCTCATAGTCTAAATGGACTTTACCATCAGAGCAGAAATCTGAGAATGGCTAGACAGTTCTGGGCCGCTGACACCATTTACAAATTCCATTTTATTGCAGTAACAACATGTAACATGTGATTTCCTCTCTTCACAAATTTTTAATTTTATAATGTATTACTGTTGACTCTCCGTATGATGTGGTAGAGCAAATTTATGTTTTATTCATCTTGTTTGATTGAAGCTTTATGCCCATTGTTGATAGCTGCCCATTTTTCTCTTCCCTAAACTACTCAAAACCATCACTTTTCTCTTTGATTCCACGAATTTGACTGTTTCAGACACCGTATACAAAGGGAATTGTATAGTTTGTGTCTCTCTTTGACTTGCTTACTTCACTAAGCTCAGATACCCAAGGTTCAAGCATGTTGCTGTATAATACAAAATTCCTGTCTATTTTTAGTACTGAATAGTGGTATATATGAGATGCATTTTTTGAAAAAAATTGTTCCTCTGTTGATAGGCATTTAATTTGTTTCTATATCTTGGTTTCTGTGAATATAGCTAGAGAGAATATAACCATGCTAAAATTTGGAGGGTCCTAATTTCTATTTTGATTTTTGATAAATACACAAAAGTGAGATTTTTTTCATCATATAGTATCTCTGTTTTTTTTTTTTTTTAAGAAAGAGAAAGGGACAGTGAGAAAGAGAGAAAGAATTAATTTTATTTAGGTTTTCATGGACTTTCGTTGCTCGGACACTTCATCGTGTATGTGGTGCTGGGGTTTGAACTAGCACACTTGCACATGCCAGGCAAGCGCATTACTGCTGAGCCACCATTCCAGCTCCCGTTTTTAATTTTTTAAGGAAGTTGCATATTGCTTTCCTCATCAGCTACACTATTTGGCATTTTAACAATGTGCACATGTTTCATTTTCTTTAAATCCTTACCCACAGTTGTTGTGTGTGGGTTTTTTTTTTCTTGGTTTTCTTTTATTTTGTTTTATATGAGGCAACCTGACAGGTGTGAGGTGATAGTTGATTGTGGTTTTGATTTGCATTTTCTTGATGGTTAGTGACCTTAGACGTTTTTTCATATACCAGTCATCCGCTTTTTTGTCTTCTTACGGAAATGTCTAGTCAAATCTTGGTCTATATTTAAATCAGCCATTGCTATTATAATTATTAATTTACTACTTTAAAATAAAAAAAATATGTGGAGAGAATAGATCCCATACTACTGAATCATAGTAGTTCCTTTAAGTTTTGGTGTTAACCCCTTATCTCGGATGTGGTTTGCAAGTATTATCTCTTATTCTTATGTTAGCTTTTCAGTGTGTCTACTTTTTCATTTTCTGTGCAGAAGTTTCTAGTTTGATTTAGCCCATTTTGTTTATTTTTGCTTTGTTGCCTGTGCTGTTAGTGTAAAATCCATGAAATCACCATCAAGATCAATGTCAAGAACAGTTCTTAAGTTCTGTTCTAGGAGTTTTGCAGGTTTGGGACTTACATCTACATGTTTGTCTCTCATCCATTTAAACTGATTCTTTCTCTGCATGTTATAAGATAAGGATCCAATTTCATTCTTTCTCATTTTGATATTCAGTTTTCTCAGCACTGTTTGTTGAAGAGCCTATCCTTTCTTCATTGTCCTATAAATTTTATTTTGAAAAACTCCCTGATGGTTTTATAATTTTTTTCCATGTGAGAAGTAACTATTATTTTGCAACTTACAAGATTCTCTGTGTCTTTTGACAATTTGATTTTAATTGCATCTTGCAATTAAAATTAAAATTGCATTTTAATTTTAATGCATCTTGGTGTGGATTTACTTAGTTTAGTCTTATCTGATACCCTTTAAACTTCTTGGTTCTGGATGTCTATATCTTTTCCCAGATTTCAAGGATTTTTCAGCCATCATTTTCCTAAGTA
The DNA here is from genome assembly GCA_004027875.1 of Aplodontia rufa. Classification (NCBI taxonomy): domain Eukaryota; kingdom Metazoa; phylum Chordata; class Mammalia; order Rodentia; family Aplodontiidae; genus Aplodontia; species Aplodontia rufa. Next base: position 17,036 of record PVKS010002387.1, on the reverse strand, counting down.
AGCCTTCTGGTTCTTTTCCCTTTCTCTTCTTCATCTGGTACTACTATTATGTATACCTTAGCATGCTTGATGGGTCCATGAAGTCTTTCAATTTTTCTTGCATTTTCATTCTTTTTTCTTTCCTGACTGACTTATTTCCAGGGACTTATCTTTGAGTTCACTGCACCTTTCTTATGCTTCGTCAAGTCTTGAGTTGTATTCCTCCAGTGCTTATTACCATTTCAGTTATTTTTTGTTTCAGTCAAATATTTGTAATTGGTACTTTTCAGCATTTTTCTATTTCTTTGTAGAAATTTTCACTTGGTCATGCATTGTTCTCATGATATCAATTTTTAATTATATGTCAAGTAAATTCTATAACTCCATTTTGTTGAAATTAATTTCTGGAGGTTTATCATGTTATTCTGGTAAATTTCTTCTGATTCATTTTTTTCCCCTTCTATTACATAAAGTAAGCACCTCTCCTAATCTTCATGGATTGGATTGGGAAATAACTTCTACCTGTCTGTCTAGAGTTTCTGGGGCCTCAACAGTTTCCTCCCACCCACCCACATAAACAAACAGATGAGTTTTTTGTCTGCTCCATCTCTGCTGAGCCAGTGGGTAAATGGATGTGGGCAGGACTATGGCATATACCAGTAGAAACTGCTGTCTTCGCTCTCCCTCAGGTGGTTGGACAATGCCAAACAGAACTGCTTGACAAATGAGAGTTTTAATGTTGGTAAGATAGATTTTCAACTACCTTCTTTCAGAAGATACAGAAAAGTTGGGACTCTGATTGCAGTGACCAGTTCTCTTTATTCACAAAGGAAGCTGAGAACTGGGAATACTTTGTACTAAGCACAGGAGTGAGAGGGTTAATTGCATAAACTGGTTGAATCTCCTTCATTCTGCCACAGGTTGTTAGAACCGGCTAAACTTGTCAGAACTCTAAGACTGGCAAGTTAGTAACCAGTCTTTTGAGGAATCCCTGGAAAAAGGTGGGGTGCTGGACATATGAATCCATTTTTTTTTCTTCCCCCACATGAAGCCCAGTACTAAGGAATCTCATCCTGATCATATGACTCTGTCTGGAGCACAGAGTTGCTGGCAAGAGAGTGTTTAAAAGTGCGCATTGAGAATACATGAGAAAGTGCTCTAAATCTCTAGTAATCAAAGAAATGCAAATGAAAACTACATTAAGATATCACCTTACGTCAGTCAGAATGGCAAAAATGAAGAAAATAAACAATAATAGATGCTGGAGGGGCTGTGGAGAGATAGGCACACTAACACACTGTGGGTGGAGCTGCAGACTGGTACAGTCCCTCTGGAAAGCAGTGTGGAGAATCCTCCAAAAACTAGGGATGAGCCCACCATTCAATCCTGCTATTCCACTCCTGGGTATTTTTCCAGGGGATTTAGTGTCAGCACATTATAGTGACACAGCAATATCTATGTTCATAGCAGCTCAATTTACTATTGCTAGATTATGGAAACAACCCAGACGTCCCTCACTAGATGAATGGATCCAAAAACTGTGATACATATATACCATGGAATTTTACACAGCAGTTAGAAACAATGATATTGCAGTCTTTGAAGGTAAGTGGATGGCTATGGAAGAGATTATGCTGAGTAAAATCAGTTTAACCCAGAAATCCAAGGGTCAAATGTCTCCACTCATCTGTGGGGGCTGGATCTAGACCCTGGCCATTAAGAGAGATGGTCTATTATCATGTGTTAAATCCAGATAAGGTGTAATGTTATACAACCTAATACTTTTTAGAGATATTGTGGGAAGGGGAAGGGAGTTGGATAAGGGTGGGTAATTGAGGGTGGCTCTCCTGGGGGTAAATCTAATGTCCAGAATCTATTCACATTTTATATTATTTTGTTAAAAACTTGTATGGTTTTTCAGTATTAAATTTCTCAATAAAAAAAGTGCCCATTGACTTTAGTGAGTTCACTTTCATATTTTTCAGAGCACCTTTCAATTAGTTTCTAGTTTCTCACTAAGGGAATTTTGCTATTTTTTTTTTCTGAATTCATGTATTTGTGTACAAAAAAGGAGGGTCCAGGGATTCCTACTTGTGCAACTTTGCTGATATCACTTTTTCCTGGACATATTTTTAAGTGTAAGGGAATCAAATTATGAATTATTTTATAACTTTTATTATTTAAATCAAGATATAAGCTTAGCTTTGCAAATGTTATAGGTATAGCTCTCAAGTAGAAAAGAATGTTTTTCAAGCATGTGAATCAGTGATTTATATTATTGATAAAAGAAATGGGGAGAAGAAATGGAAAGTGTGCTATGTTTATATTCAGAACATTCAATTTTCAACAGTGCTGTTTAGAGTTGAACTAAAGACTTCTCCATCAGTATGAAAGTTCTGTGTTGATAGGGATGAGGGGATAAGGATGGCACTCAAAAGTAAAGGGATAGTGGAAAATCTTTTGAGAGAAAGAAGTTGAAGCAGAAACAGTTGTAACTTGAAAGTAACCACATTTTACATAAGAGACTTGACAACTGAATATCATACCCCATCTGTTCTCACCAGAGACCCAAGTCATCTCAAACAGTAATCAAGATTTTGAAATTGGGTTTTTCTAAAGCATTTAATTTATCTGACATGTAGTAGATATCAAATTTCAGCTAATACTGCTATCCACATGCTCTGGGCTCAGTGTTCAGGAGTCATATTTTACATGCATGCCACAGCTCATCAGCACAAATGAAAAAATGGAGTTATCTTTTCAGAGTCATTTTTATCAGGTTTCTACTACAGGTGATGAACTTGTTTCCTTCTCTGGAAAAATAAAAGTCTCTCCCTTTCATCAGTCCTTTAACTGGTTATTTCTATAGACATTGTTCTTTAACCTGTCTTTTTTATCTCCTTCCTTTCATCTTTTGTCATCATCTTAGAAAATTCATCTCCTATGCTTTAGCTAGCAGAAGAGGAACTCAAATGAAAGTTTTTGTAAATGGGCATTTTCAATTTATTATTGAAATATACAACTCAGATCCTCAGGTAATTCCTTCATAATGTTTGTTTAGAAAAAGAGAAGAGATGATTTAATTTAAAAGCAAGGGATTAATTTCCTGAGCTATAAGTAAACAAATTACTTGAAAATTTCTCCGCACTTTGCCTTCTTTGGTTCATAGATCGGGGCCTCTTTTACATAATCCCTTGGCCCTTCTTCCACTATTAAAAATCTAAGATATATCTATAAAAATATGTTAGTTGTATTGTAATGGTATCTAGGGAGCAGTGAATCTGGACTTTAAAATACTAGATGCTAAATCTCCAATAGTGACATCAGAGCAGGTACCCAGTAAAACTCCATCTCAAGTAAAGGGGACAATTCTAAAATAATTAGAGCACAGTTCTTAATATTTACTTTTACATAGAAGTTTTTTTTAACCTGTCTCTTTATAAAGATTTGGTGCTTAAGAGGAAAAAACAGGCTTAATTTGTGCTAACATCATAATTATAATTCTCCTAAAATTACACAGGCCATTGAGAGATGTTGTCAAGTTTTGTGTCACAGAAGATCCTGGATTTGTATTCTGTGAACTAAATAAAAGGAAGGGATATTATAGGAACTTGACCTAAAGATGCAGAATCAGCTTAAGAGATATATCTGTTAAAAATATACTTAAAGGGTTGTTTTGCTGCATAGTAGGGCTGGGAAAGGACAATTCTTGTGATTTGGCTACCAGGCTTAGACACATTTCATTCTCTTTTCTATAAGGATTCACATTTCTGTGTACTCACTTTCCCAGAGACAGAGCAAGCAAGTGTGCAGGCTGGTATAAAAGCTTCAAGATTGCCTCCATAGTCTTCTGTAGTTCTTTCCCTTAATGTAAGTTTGTTTGCAATGGATGGGAGAAAGAGTCTGAGCATGTTGTTGGAACCACGTCTCATTTAGTATCCTCGTATAGGAAGCTTCCTGATGTCCCAATGAAGTGTGGCAGGTCAGTGTAAATCTCCCCAGTGAGGTAACTCTTGTTCAATTCTGTACCAATACACTAGCATGATTTTACACCCATGGAAGCTGTGTTTTTGTGACAAGCTGTGTCCTTTGACTTTTAACAACTACCCAATTTCACCTCCGCTTCCATCGGTCCAATTTTCTCTGATTAGATGTTTCTGTGGCAAATGAAATAAAAATCCACGGTTTAACCAGTCATATTAAGAAACCCTTTTCGCTCTGGTGCATACATTTGGCACTGCTGTGCATTTTGCGTTTAAATATCCCTCCACCAGTGGGCTGCTCGAAACTATTGCTTTTCTATGGGAAATTAAACAGGGAGCTGCTTAATGCTCCTTGTTAGTTTTTTAATAAAAATGAAAGTGAGAAGCCAGCAGTACCAGGAGCAAATGTCTGCAGGCCCCCATCGCTGTGCTAAAAGCAGAGGAGGAACCGAAACGCGCATCACTTTAAACTGCCCCTGCTCCGGTGGATTTGCAATCCCTGCTCCACTGTGGCCCTTCAAAATTGCCTCGCAAATGTTGTTTAGAGGTTATGTTAAATTGGGAGAGTCTTCTCCTGGGATCATTAGGCAGCTCTCAATTTCATTTCCTAATAAAATATTGAGAATTACAATTTAGGGGCAGAGCAGCAGCTATTGAATTTCTGTGACTTCTGCAGATCAGGGAGTCAAGAAGAAAAGGGGGAAAAAAGAAGGTAATGGAGAGAAGGAGGAGATAAAAAGATAACAGAGACCTAGGCCCAGAAAGAGGAAAACACAGAAAGAAAGGGAAATTGAAACAGGCTAAAAGTAGAAGTGTAGAAACTGAGATAGAGATATATGAAAGAGAGAAAGAGAAGAGGGGGAGAGAGAACTTAAGAAAGAGTAAAATTTAAAAATAGTGTCCAACATATGATTGTATGGCCTGACATTAAACAGAAAATATTTGTGTAGACTTAGCCCTTCGTTTTACCACACCCATCCATCTCTGCGGCCAAAATAAAACTTTTAGGGAATGCAATTCCAAATAACCACAGCATCCTTATTTCAAATGCAGACCATTTCTAGTGGAGTGTCATACAGGTTTTGAATTTTAAATATGAAATTTGTAATTAGCAGCAGTGTCACAAAGCAGTACAATTTTTATTTCTTTTCCTTCCTTACCTTTGTCATTTTTATGCTAACATGCACACAATTAAATCTATTGAGAGGACAAAACCTAATGGCCCAATTTTTTTAAATAGTCACATGACCAATGTTTAAACCATTCATCCTACAACTCAAAGTAGGCAATTTTCTGTAAAGAGCCAAAGACTAAATAGTTTAGGCTTTTCAGGCAGGCCATAAGATCTCTGTTGCAACTATCCAAGGCCACATTGAAAATAGTCATAGAAAATAGTGAAAAATGACTGTGGCCCAATTCAAATAGAATTTTCTTTATAAAATGGGTGTCAGGATGGATTTAGGCCTCTGCCACCCAGTAACACTCTTTGTGTAATGCTAGGGACATTCACGCTATGTTTCTAGGTGAAAGAAAGTGACCAATAAGTTCTGATCTTTTGCATCAGAAAACCAGTGCCCTTAAAATTTCTGGTATTAGAAACATATTTAATTTATTTATCTGCCACTCAGACCACACACAGCTGCATTCAACACTAAGGAAAAAAGTTGCATGGTCAAGCTCTCATTCCATTTAGAAGAGACTGTTCAGTTTTATAGTCTATGCATCTTTTTATAAAGTCTATTGAGGCTCTTCTAAACTTCATTGATTGTTTGGTGTTGTTTTCAAGTACTCACCCTTTGATTTTTCAAATTGTGTTTTTAAGTGTATCTTTCCAGTAATGTCTTGATATAGAAGATTCAAATGAAGTGTTTTAATTCCACAAAATAATAGTTGCAAGATGAATGTAACTTGAATGTATATAATTATAGCATTTCATAAATAGGTGTTAAAGTTAGAGACAATGTTCAAATCTTGGGTGTGTATGTAGACATTTCTCTGACAAAATGTTTTGTTTGTTGGCAATGAATATTTAAGAAAGAAATTAACCTAGATAGGGTTATAGGAGCTGATTCCCCAGGATTAATGTTTCTTAATGTTATTTCCTTAAAGAACAATATGACAAGGCAAGTTATTTTGGGTGATATCAAGAATGATATTTAGGTGGCACATTCTTGTTATCCCAGCAACTCTATAGGCTAAGACAGGAGGAATAGGCTAAGACAGGAGGAATACAAGTCTAAGAACACCATCAGTGACTTAGCAAGACCCTGATTCAAAATTTAAAAAATAATAGGAGCTGGGGATGTTGCTCAGCAGGAAAATACTTTTCTAGCATACACAGGCCTTGGATTCAATCCCCAGCTTTGGGGGGAAAAAAAAGGTATATTCAGGTACAATAGGATGTTCTTGTGGTGAAATATGTTGAATTGTACCAAATATTTTTGTAAATTCACTTGAAAACTACACTTTGGAAGTTAGATAAACCAGATGTCCCTCACTGGATGAATGGATCCAAAAACTGTGGTACATTTATACCATGGAATTTTACACAGCAATTAGAAACAATGATATTGCAGCCTTTGAAGGTAAATGGAGGGCTATGGAAGAGATCATGATGAGTAAAATCAGCTTAACCCAGAGAGCTAATGGTTGATTGTCTCCACTCATTTGTGGAGGTTGGGACTATACCCTGACCAGTGAGAAAGTTGGTCTATCATATGTTAAATCCAGATAAGATGTAATGCTTATGTAAAACATAATCCTTTTTTAGAGATATTGCGGGAAGGGGAAGGGAGGGATAAGGGTGGGTAATTGGGGGGACACTCCTGTGGATGATAATTGTAATAGCCAGAATCTATACTCATTTGATATTATTTTGTTAAAAACTTGTATGGTTGTTCAAAAATAAAAAAAAAATTTAAATTAAAAAAAAGAAAACTAATATTAGGATCAGAAGCATGAAATTTTGGACAACAAGCACCATCAAAGTAAGATGATGGTGGCTTCTGCATCATTCCTTCTACATCTGAAGAAAGCCTATGTCCATCTCTTCTACATCTTATCCTCAATAAGATGTTTATTTTATCCTTTACAATATGAATGTCCCTAAATTTTATAGTCATATCTCATAACCTATACTCAAGGCAATATTATATAATTTTAAAACTCTTTAGGATAGATGTTTGGTGAGAGAGAGAAAGAAAAGGAGAGAATGGAGTAAAAACCCATATTATCACTATGGAAAAATCACTACATATCTAACTTCTAATCACCTACCTTTACAAATTGTTTGGGTCATAGAAAATAATATGGAAAAGATATTCAAATAATTTATGCAGAAGTTTGAATTTGAAATTTTAAAAACAATGTGCTAAAGCCCTTAAAATAGCATTGATTGAAAAATCTCATAATCAATTTTTCTCTCCATGTTTGCCAGAGCTACAACACAAAGAGTAAAAGAATGATAGTATTTCAGCTGAAACAGGATGTGTGGAAGATGGGCAAGCACACTCAAAGTATCTGAGAACCCAAAGCTAGGCTCCTGCCATTTGGGGATCCCATAGAAAAGACATCTCAGAGGAGTAAACATGACAATGAAAAGAATAGTAGAAGATATGGGCAGGTACGATCAATAAAAAGATTCTCAAAAAATACAATTTTGAATGGTTCAAGTAGATTTCTTCCTTTATTTTCCTAAATCGAATTTAAAATCAATCTGATTAGTTGACAGAAGATAAGCGAGCATAATGTTACTCATCTGATTGGCTAACTAAACATTCCAGAAAAGCAAGTGTTGGATGAAGAAGTGATTAAGTTCTCCTCCATATACTTTAAACAATATCTCTGCCTGTTTTTTCACATTTCGGATTTTGTGGTGAAGAGACTTACCTAATCTCAGCTGCCATTTGCCTCACCTGTTTATATCTACCATACATTTTCATGTATCAAATGAATTAGCCTAGTATGCCAATATTATTCAAGGAAGAAGAAGATTAACCTGTACTTTTTCTCTGTATTTGTCATCTTCTCCTTTCTACCTAGCCTACCCACAGACAGGCAGACCTATGTGTGTTTTACTAAATCTCCTCATTCTTCTAATACATTCTTCTAATCTTCTAATGTTTTATGATTTTCCAGGTTGTAACATGGTATTCAGGTAGTCTAACTTAAATTCAGAGTATGTTGTGCACTACGAGAATTTTGCAAGTGAAATCTCCTGAAGACAAGATGATGACACATCACAATTTTCCTTTCTCAGTTGTAAGCAGACAGTGTATTAGGTGGAAATTATCAATGTCGCAAGGAGACACGGTAACTGAAAACTCTTAAAGCACAGTGAAATGTAACAGTTGGAGAGAAAAGGAATGAAACTGCCAAAGGAGCATCAAGGAAGTTGAGAAATTGATGAAGTCTGGGAACGCATGGATGAATGACAGGAATGTGGTTTTATACCAACTCACTTGGTGGAAAATTGAGACTGGTGCAAAGATTATATTTCTCCTTAATCTTTTTATTACTGTTGCTATTATTGTTATTAATGCCATATAATTGAATTATCCCAGTATCAAATCTTTTTCTTTGAAAGTATTTCCAAGAGTTCATGAATTCTCAGATATTTTCTTCTCTAGACAGCACATTATAGCAATTGATGCCTAGTGGCAAACCTGGAAAAACAGTTCTACATAATTTGATGAATGATTATTCATTGAGTACCTACAGTGCCTATGGAAAGTCTTGTTCTTTTGCTAGGATCTTGCAACAACCAAAAGGACCAAAGGACAATGTGACAAATTTGCCCTTTGTATGTTCTGAATCCTCAAAGAAGGCATGGATTTCCAAAATGGATTAGCAATTGTATCATACTGGAAGTCTAGCAAAATCATTTTAAAATGAGTAATATATTGTTTTTCCAGCTACAAATAAAGGACAATTTCAAAACATAGAGTCTCCTTAGTGTACTTATACTTTGAGTTTAGTAATCTGCATATATAAAGAATTGAGTTAAAAGTATAGTATATGTGTTCATGCTATCTCTCATCTTTTATGTAAGTCTGTATACAAATAAAGAATTCATGGAGAAAAATACTAAAATTACTAAGTAAAAATTTTCAATTTTTGTATAGGATAAGGAAGAGAAAATCTGTAAGAGTATTATTGTGTGCTTTTGAACTTAATCCTTAAGCATCAATATCATCTATAAACAAAAGTGCACTCACCAAATCACAGTTGATGAAGATGGTTGTGAAAATCTTGAACTGAAGAATAGAGATGTTCACAGACTGCTGCCAGGGAGAAATAAATGTAAGAGGAGCTAAGCTATGCAGCTGGGAGATAGAATTTAAGGATCCTTAGTTCCAGTTTAGCACCTCATTCACCAGACCAGTTGCCAAATGCTTTGTTGAGCTCTGAGGCATGAAATCAATGTTCTCTACACAGACTGTTGCAACAAGACACCTAAGTGTTCTGCCTCTTGATATGCATTTGCAAATGTTTTAGAAAGATTCATAAATTTCACTGAATGTAGAGAGTTTTACATTATTTGTGTATTACAACTAATTTACAGTTAGAAAATGGATATGATGGATGTTGTTTTAAATTTAGAAAGTATGTGTTTGGAAATATGAGACTGTTTAGACTTTATCATACAATTTCTAGTTGCCCTGATTGATTTCTGAGCTCTGTTTCTGGTATCTGAAATATCTAAAGAGACTGGATTTACAGCTTTTTTTTTTCCACACATGCCCTTTCAGTTCATTTTTTCAATTCTTAACATTAGAAAATATAAGTGACACAGTCATACACAGAAAATCAGGTATTTTAGCTTGAAGGTTCTAGAAGTTCTTAAAAAAGAGATTATGCTTATGTAAAAATACCGATCATAATAAAGTCTGAAGTCAAAACAGATACAGATCAGGCCAATGCCTCTCAGTAATAAAGGTTAGAAAATCCAAGAGATGAAATGGATATGATATGTGGGCCTTTGCATATTAAGTGAGTGAGGCACTCTTCTTTACGAAGCCTTTGCATTTAACTTTACAGAACTGGAGAGAGTTACTCTGCCCTTATTTTGGGAATGGCTTACCTTTCATGCCTAATGTGTGTTTCCCACAAAGAATGTTAACATACAGATTGATACATTGGACTTATATTTTCTACTCTTCTTTCTGAACCATCCTCTTATTTTCCTATTCCCAAAATATTCTCTGGTTGGTATACTTTCTTGCAGTTTTAGCAAATAAATACAGATTCCCTGTTGATTTTCATTTCAGATATACAATAAATAATTTTTAAAATATAAGCCTTTTCCATATAATATGGGCACACATATGCTCATGTAAATCAGTCTGTTTATTTGAAATTTAAAGTACCTAAGCATTCTTCTTGTTTTCTTGACTAAATCTGGCAACCCTAAACACGATAATTCTTAGAAAAACTAATAAAGTTATCTTTATAGTAGCCTTATGTTTCTCTTTATTCCATTACTCTACTGATTGATTAATAAAAACAGGAAAGTCAGGCTGGGCACAGTGATGCATGCTTGTAATTTCAGCTTGGGAGGCTGAGGCTGAGGCAAGAGTATCATAAATTCAAGGCCAGCCTGGGCAACTTATGGACATCAAATCCCAACATTAACAAAAAAATTAACAAAAATAAAAAGACTGAGGATGCTGCTCAGTGGTTCAATCTCCAGTAGTTGGAAGAAAAAAAAAAGATGAATAAGAAAGTCAGATTGGGGACACTTTTCAGTGGTAGAGAAGTTACCTAGCATGCCCGAGGCTTCTAAATTTTATACCCAAAACTGTAAAAAAGAGAAAAATACACATATATTTATATTTTCACATATATAGTTGATAAAATGATTTATGTTTCTTTCTGACTCTAGCATCACCATTACTAAAGAATGACATATTTTTATTTCCTGTGATGCAGATCCCTTTGTCACTTCAGCAGAAATCTTTGATGTAGAGAGACTACCAACTTCCAAACATGACAAGAATAGGGCCAGAAGGAGTTCACTTGACCTCCTCAGTAACCATCGTCATCCTTATGTTTCCACCTCATTTATTTTCATTCTCTGCAGTCACTGTATACAGAGAAAAACTTCAGTGAAATAATTATGTGATGGGGGTGAAGAACAAGGGGTCCAAATGACATGCATTGGAGCATCAAAAATATTATAATCAATGAGACTTCTTAGTCAATGATGTGATTCATTTATTTTTAAATACTATGTGGCCACACATGTTCCCATGTTCCTAGACTAGAGGGAAAGTACAATCTCCAACTTTGGGGGTCACTTTATAGATTCTTCTAAACCTAAACTTGTGGAAGAATTGTTTTCATAATGTACATGTTTGTTTCTATTAAAATTATTAATGATAAAACCTCTTGCTATATTAAAAATAAAAGATGTTTCCTTTCCTAGAAATTTAGAAATATTTCAAAAGGTCCTTTTTCTTGATAATATTTGCTTGGATAATTTTTGCTTAATAATTTTATTAATTTTTATAGTATGATTTTTAAGCTCAAATTTTCTCATTTATTCTTTTTTTTGGGGAGGGGGAGGAACACTGAGAGAGAAAGAAAGAAAGAATCAATTTTTATTTAGTTTTTCATGTGGCTTCATTTGCCCCAACCCTTTGTTGTGTACATGGTGCTGGGGTTCAAACCAGCATCCTCATGCATTCCAGGTAAGCACCATAACTGCTGAGCCACAGCTCCAGCTCAAATTCTCCCATTTATAAAAAAAGAGGATAGTGACACCTACCTTCCTTAGTTGTCATAATTAAATAAGAATGTCAAAGTTTTTAGCTTAGTTCTGAACCACAGCAGCTTAGATTATGTGACATTGACTGACTAAATGCCTTCTGATCTTAAGCTGTTTTGCACTTTAACATTCACAAGCTCTGAGAAAACACTTTCTCTACATACACAACATTTCTGACAGCAAATGTATGACGTTTTTCCACATCAAGCAAATTATCAAGTCTCCAGATACCATCTGAGAGTCCTACAATTGAATCCGGTTCTGACACTGTCTACCTGGAACTAGTATCAGATCTCACTAGTGTTTGGGCTCAGTTTCACATACTGTTTCCACTTCAGATGCCAGTGTCAAGGCCAAGCCTCCCGCATTTCTGTTAGTCCATCTATAAAATAAGGGTTCTTCTGATGCTTTACTCGGGTTCCATAATTGGTTAGAATGATTTATGGAACTCAGAGAAACACTTTGCTTACGCTTGAGAATTTATTACAAAGCATATGGTAGGGATTGGATTTGAAATGTCACTGCAAATGCTCCTGTTAATGCAGGGATATTCAGAGGTAAAATAACTGTCTTGTGAGAGCTGTAACATTCAGTCCATCCTACTTGGAATGGACTCAGTGGATGGTGATCTTAGGCAGTCAGGGTGTGGTTCAGGAGATGACTCACTGGAGTGTATCCTGGAAGGTTGCTTTTGCCCTGTAGACCTTCCTGTCCATTACCCTCTCTGCTTCCAGACCTTGCCAGGAGCGGAGAAGTTTTCTGGTGCCTTACGCTTCTGCAGTGATGTTCTGGCTCACCTCAGGTCCAGATCAATGGAGTCTGCCTACAGTGGACTGAGAATCCTGAGGCTGTGAGTTCCAAATAAACTTCTACTCCTCTAAGTTGTTCTTACCAGGTATTTTGGTCACAATGACACAAAAGCTGACTAACACAGGATTCAATTCAGAAACAGCTTGATGAATGAGATTCATATGTCATGTCTTGGTGGGAGGCTATGCCATTAACCCAGCAGCTTGATGTGTTCACCAACTTGGAAATACTTTGAAACTTGTTCCAGAGTTACTAAAGAACTTGATATCCAACCTTGTTCCCATCAAGGCAGAACTGTGAAGGAGAATGATATTTCCCATATTCTAATTGCCTGGTCTTTTTGGTGGCCAAACTCAGCCTGAGATTACTTACAAAATAGCTTAATCCAGTCATTAGTGTAAATGCCAGTATAGTCAAAGGGACTTATTGTGAATAACAAATGACATATCTGTCAATTGGGAAATTCCAAAAACTAGAGGTAAAAGTCAAATGTAATTGGCCATCCATATCCTCAGGATCCATATCTACTGATTCAGCCAAACAAGGAATAAAATATTTGGAAAAAATGGCATATGTATTGAATATGTGAATGCTTCTTATTTTCATGATTGTCTAAACAATTCAGTATGACAACTATTAATATAGCATTTACATTAAAGTAAGTATTTTATGTAACCTGGTATACAGGAGGATGAAGGGAATATGCAAATGCTACACCATTTTAGGTAAAAGACTTGAATATCTACATAGTTTGGTATGGGGCTGGGTTGGTTGTAGAGACCGATCTCCTGTACATACTGAGATAATTGTATATTTAGTATACCACACCTACCCTTTATATAAGGAAAAGTATGCCATTTACCTGCATATTTCCTCCATATGGAAACTGATTTCAGCATTTTCTTGGCATAAATGTAGCGTGATTGTTAAAATTTCAAGATTCCTTTTCATTTACCGTAAAGAACTTGACTGCCAGTGTCTGCTGGTTTTATGTTATTAAACTTCCACATTATTTGTAAACGTTCTATCACCACATCTAAACGTATTTAGATTTATTGAATTAATGAAAAATATTGATTAAATGGAAAGAATGTGTTCATTGCCTAATTTTTACCCTTTATTGTTTAGTAAAATTAAGCACTTTGAAGAACCTATCTACAAATGATTGGAAAAATATCTTACAGCTATACTGAAAGCGTAATCTGAGGAGTGCAATTTGTTTAGAGTGGCAGACTTGATTTATTATGAAAATCAATAACATCAAAAAATGTGCTAATGTAAATCCATCCTCCTTAAAACATTGTCAGTCTGAATAATGGGGCTTTCTCAGAATAAAATGATAGCAAACCTATCACAGAAATACCATTTTCATTAATATAAGATCCTTATAATCACTGCAGCTGGGAAAGTGAATATCTCAAAATTAGATGTAATGTTGAGTTCTGTGTTACAAAATTTGTAATGCAGCACTGTCACTATGAAAACAAGAAGAACAAAGAGGGTCAAAAGTAAGAGAAAGCTTTAAAAAGCAGCATATACTTTCTAAATCAATTACATCTTAAGAATGGACAAGGACTTTAATTAGAAAATTCCCTGTCTTCTGTGGTAGCCATATGTTTTGACTTTATGCAGTTCTCCAAAACACATATCATAATCATTGAAGAATGTAAAATAAAAATGTATTTTAGCAAGAAGATAATTATAGAATCTATAAACATTAATGAGATACATATCACTTAGAATTCTAGGTGACAAAAAACATGAGTATAAAAATTTAGTGAAACACAACAGAGAATTACAAAATACAATCTCTTTACTATTGATTCAATTGTAGTAGGTATCAAAGTTTGTGATCATAAGGTGTTTAAAGTATTCAGGTGTATAGGTAATTTACTAAATTTAGTCAAACAAAAGAAATGAGTAGTTGCTTTATAATTAACCTTTAATTAAAATGAAATTATTGATTTAACTATAACTGATTATTTCAAAGTTTTCTTTTTCAAAGGAAGGTATAAATTTTCTCTTTCCACAAAATCAATATTTAAACCTAATGAAAACTCAATATGCATCACAAATTCAAGAGTGGATGGGGCAGACATTGTTTTCATGACTAATAAGAAAGCATTTTGGTATTTTTCAAACTTCTTAGAGATATTGTCTAATGCATAACTCTAGGCCTGTGGAATCAAAAAACAGTGAATCATCATGAAAAACTTTGAGAGTTACAAGACAAACTGTTGATGACCAGTGGGGATGAGTATCAAATAAGGACAGCCTCAAGGGGAATACTTCAATGTAAGACTGAAAGGTAAGTGTTGAGGTTTAGATATGAGATATCCCCCAAGCCTCCTGTGTGAGACAATGCAAGAAAGCTCAGAAGTAAAATGATTGGGTTGTGAGAGCCTTAACCCAATCAGTGAGTTAAATCCCTGCTAGGGATTAACTAAGTGGTAACTGAGGGCAGGTGGAGTGTGGCTGGAGGAGTGGGTTGCTGGCCACTGAGGGTGGGTCTTTGGGGTGGATATTTTGTATTTGGTGAGTGGAGTTGCTCTCTGTCTGCTTCCTGATCACCATGTGAGCTGCCACTTCCCTCAGCCACACTCTTCCACCATGATGTTC
Organism: Aplodontia rufa; assembly: GCA_004027875.1. Taxonomy (NCBI): domain Eukaryota; kingdom Metazoa; phylum Chordata; class Mammalia; order Rodentia; family Aplodontiidae; genus Aplodontia; species Aplodontia rufa. The sequence goes on along the minus strand of PVKS010002387.1, from coordinate 1,877 downwards.
TTCCTTACCTCAGTCCCTGAGGAATGAAGCCAGCCATCTATGGACTAAGACCTTAGAAATTGTAAGCCCCAAAATAAATCTTTTCCTAAAATTGTTCTTTCCGTGTCTTTCAGTCATGGCAGTGAAATAACTGACTAAAACAGCAAAGAATTGGAGCACTAGGGAAAAAGGAGGAAAAGGAAGCAGTTGGAATTAATGGGTGAGTGGAGGCAGCTTTGCATAACATTTACAGGAGCAAGTGTTCTTGCGTATGCATGAAGAACAGAAATTTTGGATTTAAATACATCTTGGCTTAAGACTTTTCCCTTTATCAGCTGTGGGTCATGTCACAATTTCTAGAGTTCTCGGGAATTCAATTTCTTTATTTGAGACAGTGATAATGATACCCTCTCACAGGTTTCCACCTCATGAAGTGAGAACATGTAAGCAGATTCACTAATACTCATTACACGTAAAAAATGCTACCTTTTTCTATTTTATGCATGGACCAAATCTATCTCAAGATAGGGAATGAACAGGATGCTTGCCATGAAACATGAACCATGAAGGAAATGATACCATGCCATCAAAAGTAAATAATGATGTTTACTTTAAATAAGACATGACTAGTTGAAGCAACACATAATCTAGGGGAACCATAGATATGTAGGGGAATTGGGGAGAGGGGAAGTAGAGAAATGATAGGGAAGGATCTGGGAGTGAATCAAAAATATAGCTTTCTCTTTGCTCACCTGAGAAGTCAAATAATTTTGTCATTTAATTTTGATGTTTGTACAAATATATATACACACACACAAATATGTATATATACATATATATGTAAAGATATTTACATCTGTTATAGGGGGAGTTTAGAAGAGTCAAAAGTCTCTTATATAGACATGTGGGTGATGTGGGGGTGATTCTGAAATGGGATCAGGGGCATATCATCTTGTTACTACATATGCATTTATGATTGTACAACAACACAACTCCTCGATAAAATTAAACACACACACGCACACACACACTGAAAGTCTGCACCTTGGCTGTTTTGGATACTTGCATACAACCTCCACCTGGAGTTTACATTAAAAAAAAAGACATGACATGGAAAGTTTTTTTTTCCTTTTTTAAATTGGTACATTAAAGTTGTACATAATGATGGAATTTGTTCTTACATACCCATACATGCACACAATGTAATAATATAATTTGGTCAATATCCCCCAGCACTCTCTTCCCCTCCCTCCTTCTATCCCCTGGCCCCTTGCTCCTGCTGACCACCCTTTGGATTTATTTATTTATTTTTTACTGTTCCTTTTTATATTGATTATTATTTAATTTTCTAGTGCTGCAAAATAAATTTCCCTTCCCTCCTTATCCTCCCTTTTTTCCCTACCGTCTTTCCTCTCCTCTCCCCTTCTGCTTTCTCTACTCTACTAGACTTCCTATGATTCTAATAGTCTGTATTTGGATGGTCCTTAATGAATTTGATCACTCCTCAAAACTGTACAGGTCATAAAAAATAAGGAAATACTAAAAGATAGAGTCAGGAGGCAATATCTATAAAGATGTAGAAATTAATTTTGTAAGATCATACTTTGGAAGAGATACTGGAACAAAAAAAGATATTAGCTATATATATACTAAGAAAATCTAAAAAAAATATGAACTTTCATTACTAACAGTGCATTGGTTGAAGCTTGTAAATTTTAACAGATGTACAAGGCCAAGGTAAGATGTTAATAATACGGGAAACTAGTTGTGAGGAACGTGGGAAATGTAAGTTTGCAACATTTAAGAAAACTTCTATTTTTTTCGAAGCTATTTTGAAAGGGATTGTATTCCTGAGTTCTTCTTCAGTCCTGTTATTATTGGTATATAGGAAAGCTATT